>JAQQSY010003141.1:0-13188 GCA_028646535.1 Procyon lotor
TTTTATGTAAACTTTTAACTGACATGACATACATTATTGCTGAACTATTTTAAAGTAGATTAATGATATCATGATACTTCATCCCCAAATTTTTCAGCATGCATCTCTAAAAATAATACTTTCTGGCATAGCTACCATACTGTTATCGGTCATGCCTAACACATCTAATATTCAGCTCATATAAGAACTTTCATTCAAGAAACCATTGAATGATCTTCAAACAGTCTTCTTTCGAGAACATCAAGTTGTTTTGTACTGTCCAGAAAGTGATACAAAAAACATTCCTTATCTGTTCACCACTAACATTTAATTGGGAGAAATACTGATGAACTCCTTTTATAAATATTTCCAGTTTTACTTAATGACATTCAAAATACTTTCAGTGAGATTTTCAGATGAGTTGATAATTAAAGCCTTCTATTTATTGGTTGATGAAATGGAGGAACAAGATTAGAGGAGATTAGAGAAGAGGGCAGCGCTGTGTCTGATGGATAGAAATAATAAAAGAAGTAGCTATATGTTGAGTGCTTACCATGAGCCAGGCACTAGACTATATCTGGTGTCTTATTTTATATTTATTATCTTATTTCACGCTCCACGCATCCTATGAAGTCCTGTATTGTTCTCTGGATGGCTGCACGGTTGGGCAAGAGGGAAGCAGAGCCTGAAATCCAGCTGTTGTGCCACCCCCCCAGACTCTGTCCACCAGGATGTTTGAGGGGCTTTCCCCAAATCAGAATGGGGTCACGTGGGGACTGGCCACAGTCATGCTGGGTTTCATAGGGAAGACATCCGAGGTGTGGGTCAAGACCCAAATCCATGTCTTTTTGTAACTAGAATTATACTCCTGATCACCTTCTGCTGCCTCCCAGAAAACACAACAGAAATCAGAATTGTCTATGAGGGCAATGGGGAGAAAGACCCTGAAAAAGCTTGGGGGAAACCCAGTGGGCTATGCTCGTAAAGAGAACCGGGCAAAATGTCATGGTGGGCAAAGGGCCATTTATGCATAGCACATCTAGGAGATTATGCAGTGAGAGGTGGTCAGTTTTAGGAAAGAAGAGATCGATCTTTGTCTTGGCTCCACACCAAAGAACATGGAGGCCTTGCACAAATGGGGTCACCTACGTGGGTTTGGGGACATCCTAGTGACTAAAGAAATGGCAGCCTTCTCATGTGAAGCAGCCGCAGGAAGGAAGAGGATCCAAGGGAGAGAGGGGAGAGGGCCATGCTCATACCTTCAGGCATGCTGCAGGGAACAGTCCAGAAATGATGGGACTGCTCTCTGACCTCCGGGACCATGAGCGACCAAGTCAGGGTACTTCCCATGAGAGGCAAGGGTTTTGCACGTTCCTGGCCAGAGCAGAACACATGACCGTCAATTTTATTTTGGCCAGAACTCCCAAACACTGGGAAGTGTTGCATTCTATTGCTGTACTCCAACAGGATGGGATCTTATTTTCGCTTACTTTGAAGTTTTCCTTCTTGCTCATTTAAAAAATGACTGTTAACTCTTCAAACACAGCAGCCCAGGCCATTCTGTTGGGCCAGGCACTCTGTGGAGAGCTTTATTAGCATTATCTCAGTTTATTCGGTCTTCATGATAGTGATGAGAGAGAGAGAGAGAGAGAGAAAGCATAGCTCATTTTACAGAGGAAGAAACTGAATTTTCTAAGGTCATACACTCAGGAAATAAGGAGGGTTACAGCACAACCTCACATCAGCCTGACTCAAAAGTTTACCTTCATCCCCACGATGTTACGCTGCCTCCTTCTGCGGTATCTACGGGGGCGGGGGGAGGGGGGACTCCTTGTGGTTTTCGTTCGTGGGGCTCTGAAGCCAAGTCAGGCTGTTAAATTGTCTACCATCCTTGTCTGTTGATTAAGTAGCAGGTAGGAGGGGGAAAACCGGGAGCGACCGTCTCTTTTTAAAGGGAAGAATAAAGTAGGAGGGTCACCATGACTGGAGAATTCTACAAATGAGATGTGAGCCTTGCGACCAAAATAATAACTTCTATTAATAGAATCCAGTAGGAGAAAGACCCAAGAAAAGGCATCCTGACCTGCGTGAACAGATGTTCAAGAGGCAGGAGGTGTCTGGAGGACCAACGTGTTCATTTTAACTTAGAAGGAAAATCAGACAAGTCATGAAAAGCTCTATTTCCCTCCTCCCCACTCTTTCTTAAATTCATCTTTATTGAAGTATAATCAGCATGTACAATTGTAAGATATTTAAAGTGTACATCGTGGTGATTTGAGACAAGTATGTATTGTGAAACGACCCCTCCCATCCCGTAAATTAACACATCTATCATCTCTCATGGTTCTTTTTTTTTTTTCTTGATGAGAACATTTAAGTCTGCTCTCCTAGCAAATTTTAATTATATAATACAGTGTTCTCAACTCTAGATAGCCGCCATGTTTGAGATCCTCAGACCTCATTCATCTTAGAGCTGAGAGTTTATACCCTTTTACTCACCTCTCTCTTCCTTTTACTGCCCAACCCCCTACACCCTGGAAACTACTTTTCCACTCTCTGTTTTTATGAGTTTGACTTTTTTTTTAAAGTTTCCACACGCAAATAACATCACATAGCATTTTTCTGGCTGGCTTTTTCCTGGCATAATGTCCTCCAGGTCCACCCGTGTTGTTGCAAATGGCAAGAATTCCTCCTCTCTCATGGCTGAGTATTCTTCCTCCTTCCTTTCTTCAACTATGGCATGAAAGAAGCCTCAGGAGGCATTTGGAACCAAGTTTTTTTTGAGGGGGGGTACTCGACACCTTGTTAAAACCTTACGGTTACAAGGGTCAGAGTAGGCAGCATAAGAAATGTTAGCTAAAAAGAGAGCAAGAAAAGCACATTTGTTCTGAGTATTCCATGGAAGTTCAATAACCTAAGTCGAAGTTGTTTAATACACATATTTTTACTACAATACAAAACACCAGCAGAGGAAAGACAGCTGAAGATTTTTTTTCCCTTCCACTTAAATTTCAGTTCTCAGCCAGAATTCCAACCAAATCTCAGTTCCCTCTTCTTATGACCTTGGGAAATCTTAACTGAAAACCTGGTTGCATCAGCTTTAAATGTGGTAAAGACGGTACTTAATTCCTTTTTTTGTGAATTTGTGGCGCTTTTGTGAGAAATAAATGATAATCCAGCAGGAAGCACCTGCATATCTCTAAGAAAGTTTTGTGGCTTCTGCCCTGTGGTCGTAAGCAATCCCCCTTCCCCACCACTAGGTGTCAGCATATCTAAGCTTCCCGAGCTGCGTCTTTGCCATTAATTTAATTCAACAAATACTTACACGGAGAGCTTGCTCTAGCTAAAACTCTCTTCCACGTGCTGGAGGTAAAAAGCTGAGTAAGATGGCCCTTGATTTTAAAGAGTTTATAACAGGACTATAAGTTCTGGCCAAATTGCACAAGAACAATTGTTTTATTTGGCTGGCATGTTTTTGTTTATTTTAAATTGATTTAAATGTCTTTAGGTTTGGTCTGGAGTCCGTGTTTCACCCTCAACACCCACCCTTCTCCCCCAGTTCCCTTTTCTCGTATTCTCAGCCCAACTGTGTTACCTTCCTGGCCCTAGCAGACATTTGAGATGGGGAACCCTGGGTAGAGTGAAGGGTAATGCAGACGAGGAGAAACCATGTCTTGAGAGCTGAATCTGCATAAATGCGCACTGACAGGAGGAAGAGAAACCGGGTGAAATGAATTTGGCCATATTATAGTTTTGCTGAGGCCTACATACGTCCATCTCCGCTATCTGCTGCATAACATCGTTTCCTGTTCTAGTCTGTCAAATTCCAAAAAAAGTTACAAAATAAAGAAAAATAAAAAACCCAAACTGCTGATTGGTTTCTAAACCCTTCAGATGAAAAGGCTTCCAAAATGAAGCTTCACATGGGAGATATTAAAAATCAGGTATTGCTAAAATGGGCTGGACCATAATGCGGTAAGCCCAGCACTCTAGATCTGCTTCTGACAGCTGCCAGGGAGAGAGTTCACCTTTAGAGCCATAAAATCTCAGCACTGGAAGGGAGATGGCTTTGGTCAATGGGGAAACTGAGTGAATAAATAACTCAATGACTTGTCTCAGGTCCTACAGATTGTGGGAAATGGCAGCGCAGAAACAAAACCCCTGCTTGCCCAACTTCTTATCCTCCTTTCACACTATTTGATGGAGACAGATAATATTTTTGGCTTGAATAATTCACATTCTCGATCTTTCTGACCTATAGTTACTGGCCATTCTCACTTCATTTCTTTCTGAGACATGTTTTTGGACCTTGGAATCCTGGGGAGTTGTGTGTCCATGTGGCAAAGATGTAACTTCAGCTGACACTTAGGTTGTATAACCACAGGAAACGTGAAATAGAAACGTTGCCTTGTCATTTGAGTAATCCTGGGGGAAAAAAAATAATCTGCTACTGAAGGGGAAGAAAAAGGCATACAGAATTGATTTTTGACATTGATTCAACCGACTGGGTCTTTGCCCAGTTCCTCTCTTTCCTTGTATAAATGAAGCCAAGAGTAATAAAGATAAATCAGGATCAACTGGTTCAAACGATAGGCCTCCATTCAGAGATTTCATCTCTCTGTAGAAAGCTTTAGAATAAACAAATCCATGCTCTAAGCTGCTCTTGCAGTGGCCTCCACTTCGGCTGTATGTTCTTCCAAAACCAGCTACGTTGTAGCATGAAGTGAGGAAGGCTGGAGTTATCATTAGAGGGCTTACCACTATTTGAAATTTGTTTCTTAACTTCAAACAAATCTTTAAACAAATAATTGCTGGTGTCAACGGGGGTGTTTATGGATGAAGATGAATAAGATGAGAACGTTGCTTTTAAAGAGGAATGAAGTCCTAATGAATGGCGGGGATAAAATAAGCATGGGCATTTCTTTCATTCCAAGGAGACCATAATAATGGAAGAAATCAGTTATAAATAGTTTTAGGGGGATCAGAGAAATCTTTGCAGGAGAGACTGCATTGGCGTTGGGTCTTAAAGGATGGAGACAATTTCTGTAAGCTTTGACCCCCACAGGCTTCTCTGCTTAGAATGGCTACCTTACATTTTGGCTGATAAAAAGTAGTGAGAATAATTCTTTTAAACTGCACTATCTGAAGGGCTACAATGTTCTGTGAGAAACTATTCATCCTTTGCTTCTGAGTTGATGCTATCATCTTATCTGAGCTTAACATGAGCATATCAGCAAAGATCCCTTCCTTGTTTGCATTTCTAGTCGACTTAATTCATGTTGATTATTTTGTATGAACCATACCTAGAAATATATATATATATTCCGCCTATTTACTTGACTTAAAAGCTTCTTGAAGGCAGGTATGATTTTGTATGTTATTTTAATTTATCCCAGCACTTAGTTTACAGAGGAGTTTAAGAAGAATCTATTGAGTAACATAAAATGAGGTTGGGTTTTTGAAGATTGTCTAATCTTCACCTTCTGGGCATGTGCGGAAAAAGCCCATGTCTATGCTGATCATTTCTTTCTTCTTCATGGCAAACACCACTACCATGGTCAAGACCACAAGCCATACTTCAGAGGGTTGAACAATAAAATGGTCACGTGGATAGATCTTGAAGTTCTCTATCCTTTGTAATATGTCCCATGCATGGCCCAGTCTATTCTAATATGTAGTTTTTATGGAAATAGTTTTGAATTTTATGTGAAACTATTGTATAAAGACAATGAAATGCAACCTTTGTAGAAAATTATATCAAGATTAAGATATATGACTTTGAACTCCTGAGGCTTACATTTTTTGTTACAGTGTATGTATGTTAGCTTTTAGCTCCTTTTAAAATCAGAAAGCTTGGGAGATTAAAAACTGAAAGAGTTTGTGCCGAAGACTGCTGGGGGGCTGAAATAATAGGGCATCTCATCATTTTCTACACTTGCCCATCCGTGCAAGGCTTTTCTTTTGTCATGTAAAAATTACCAAGGTTAATAGGCTGGCTTCAGCCTTGTTCCCCAACTCGCCACAGGGGTTTAAAGTCAGAATCTGAAGGCTACATAAGACAGGCATTATCGAGTCTGTCTAAATTGTCTCTACACAAAGAGCTACCATGAAAGAAGACAGCTTTAGGGGCTCAGCTTCATTGGCCCAGAGTCCAATGGGATACCATTAAGTATTTTGAAAAATAAACCTAACAAAACTTAGAATGTATGTGGTCAACTTTCATGCTCAAGAATATTAAGATGTGGCTACTTTTATTACCACATGAATGAGAAAACTGAAGCTCAGAAAAGTTTCTGCAGATTGCCCAAGGTTACGCAGTTGGTGAGTAGCAGAACAGTGATTTGAACCTTGTGGTTCTGTGCCTACAACATTGAGGGCTAAGCAATTTCGCCTTGGTTGGAATTCCACCCCCCTTTACATGACACTTGGAGAATATGCCCACCCTCCTCTAAGAAAATAGACTAACCACAGTAATAGATTCCATACTAGGTTCTAGATTTTACTACAAGTTGGTTCTTGAACCTTCATGAAAGAGAGTCTGGTTTGATATGGTACTACATAAATATTCCCTGAATGAATTACATGTCCCTCAGTAGATCCTTTCCCTGTTAAGCTCTTCATTGAAATTTTTATTAAGTCCTCAGATGGATTCAGTATAATATAGTCAATGGAGAAGTCTAAGAAAATATTCCACTTTTCTATTCAGATGCTGCCTAGAAAAGGAAAGCATGTGGATATGAATATTAGCAGGATATTTCCTACACACTCTATTGCATTTGTGAAATTGCTATTAATTTTTCTCAATCCACTGCCATTTTAAGAGCTACTAGGCTGTGATTATATAGCAATTTACATGCTATCTTTCCCTTTTCCATCAACAATGCCAATGCATAATTAAACCATATGCTCTGGGGGGAAATACACTTCTGAGTACAGAAGTAAAAGCAAGATAGTGTCTCAAGAAAAGAGCACAGAAACCAATTTAAATACTAAGTTAATGTTGGTATATTAATGTCAGTATATACTTTGGCGAGGGAAACTAACTTGAATAATTTCTTTCCATAATGCTTTTTAATTTGACAGTATATTGTTCTTGAAGTCTAAAGATACGGATTCTCAGCCAAAAGGTCTTACCATATTACATAATGAGAAAAAACAAATAATCATTTGATTATTTAGATGAAGCAGTTAAAAAAGTGGTGATAATTTCTTAGGTGTGCTCTGATAGATAACACATCAAATGCCTTAATATAACTTTTAGGGTTTGTTTTTGTTTTTTGTTTTAACTCTAGATAAGACCCAGACATTCCCAAATGCATAGCAGGCACAGGAAGAGCAGATGCAAATTAATCTAAATTCCCTGGAAGTCATTTTGACACTAGTTTTTTGTTTTTTTTTTTGGCATTTTCCCATTTCATAAATAAGTGCATCCTATTACATTTATTTACATTTAGCTGCAGGCTAGTGGAAAAAACCCATTTAAAAATATCAGGCTAAACTCTGACTAATAATTTGGCAGAGTACATCTCATAGGACAAGGCAGCTATGAGCTATAAACACGAGGCACAGAGAAACAGAACACAGGCAAAACACCATCTACAACTCGGTTTGTTCAGCTCTATTCTGCAGATCGTGGACTGGAGGGAAATTTGCAAGAATTGTCCCCATTTCCTTTCTCCACTGCTTTCACACTGAGAACTTAGGTCAATATTGCTTTCCTTTATAAGCCAATTTACTGTTGGAAATGAAGTGATCGTTTACCAGGAAAGGAGAAGGAATGTATTCTGGGGAAGGTCTGCTGGTTTGACAAGCCCTTTAAATTCCTTACATTGTAACCTGATCCTAACAGCAGAAAAATGCCACAGAGCTCTGGGCAGAACTTTCTAATGTCCATGTCAAATCCATGGACCTAAGCCATGACAAGAGAAAACGAATCTAGAACAAAGGAAATTATTCTTGAGGGAACCTGTCACAGCCTGGGACCCACTTCATATACCCTAAAAATTCAATTTCTCTTCAGAGTGAATTTTAGTGATTTAGAGTGAATTAGAATGAAGTGAGAAGACCCACGCCAAGGACCCTGTGCTCTAGGAAAGACAGTTCTTGTAGGGGAACAGCTGAACCTTCTATTGTGGTACTATTATCATGTGTCACTACGTGCTAAGCCTCCAACTTTTGGAGCCTGTTCGGTATCCTTTCCACTGAGAGGGGACTCTTCCTTCTGTGGGTAAATTTTCAGGATCCTAGCCCTTGGCTTCTTGTAATTCTTTTAAGGACTTTTGTTATTTTACTTTTCTTTTTCTTTTCTTTTTTTTTTTGTTATTTTACTTTTCAACGAAGGACTGCCTTTTGTAATAAAACCATAAAGAAACAAACATATCCTCTGATGTCCATATCAATGAGTGTAGCTAAGAACAAAATATATCCTTCAGAGGCTTAATACAGACCAGATCTCTGCAGCTTCTTTGGAGGTTGTGACATTGGGATAGAGGAATCCTCCACAAGTCATCATTACTTGAATAACCACACAAATGTGCTCAATCGCAAGGTGTTTTTCTTTGTGTATTTTTGCAACAAGATGTTTGACAGTCAAACATCAGATTTACCTAAAGGGGGAGCAGATGGTCACTGGGGCACTGATTATCTGTTTTATTATACAGATCATCGTCCAAAGTTGTCATTAAGATGTGGCATCTTATTTTTAATGCACGGCAGAAGCCTGTTACTTCAAGGAATCTGATGGTATCTTAGCACCCCATGGACTGGCTTTCCAAGCTGGGATCCACCAATATAAGGCATTAATAGAGTAGCGCTCCCCTAAAGCACTAGAAGGGGGACATTCAAAACCTCCAAGGCCTGAAGCATTCTCAGCCCATTGTGAGGTTGGGGACATAGGCCTGCCCCGGGTTTCCAATGTGCTTCTTTCTCCTCTCGACCAAGTGACCTGCGTTACCAGGCTCAAGTCCAGGCCTGTGGCAACTCCATTTGAGGCATGTCAATGTTGAAAAGCGGGGAGTACAAGTAATTATCCATGCCAAGGGCCCATGTCATTTATTTGAGGCAACTAAAGGTGTCTGGTTTGAATTCTGCAAATTGGCTGTCAGCTTTGCTCAACAAATTCATTAATCTTTCCCTTATTGAGTTCCCTTCTGCAGAGCCTTGACGTGGGTACTGGAAGGGAAATGAAGATAGAGAAACAGACCATCTTTTAGTTAGTAGTCCCTACTCACTCCTCCTGTTTCAGCAGCTGTGGTCACTCAGGATCCTGTGGCAAACGGAAGGAAAGATTTGTGAGATTGGACTGGCCCAATTTTCTCCTACGTGGAAGGCCTGGGTCACGTTCATCTCTAAGGCAGCATGTTACGAAATCCCAACCACTCACCTTCTCCAACTCCTCCACCAATTCTCCCTCCCCACATCGTGGCAATCCACATAATACGATCAGAAAAGAGGCGAGTTCAGATTCTACCATATCCAGAAATCTTGTCACATCCTGAGATTTTTCTCTGATTTGCAAAACCACAGAGGTCCAGCATATCAGCCTGGCTGATTTTCATCAGAAGGATGATATTAACGGTCGTTTTTAAGGCAATTATTCGGGCGCAACAGAAAGAATGTTATATAAATGCCTGACCGTCCCCAGCCATCTTGCCTTCTGGAGCCTTGGCAAGCAGCTGGGAAGACGGGAGGTTTGAAAGTGCTCTGCTATTTGGCCCATTTGCTTTCTTACAATTAATATTAAGCCTCTGAAGGATTTTTAATGTTATTTCTTAATAATAATTCCTTACTCCATTTAAAAGATTTCAGTTTCGTGGGAGTGGCTGTACAGTCATGAGCCAATTTCTCTGTTCCCATGTTCCATTTGCTTCCACAGACAGCTGTCATCATATAGATTATACATTCCTTAAGAGCAATAGAATGTTCTGCTGAAAACTTAGATCTGTGTCTCATTTCCTTTCCAACCAATTGAGAATTCTCTTTGGCACAGGACTTAAGAGCCCATGCTACTTTTTTTTTTTTTTTTTTGGCAGCCCAATACAGAAAGATCAGTTTCATTGTCTTTCAGTGTTTTCCACTAATTAGCCTTTTTGATCTCAATCAACAGATGAGCTCTTTTTCTGTAATTTATTAGCTTAATTATTTCATCTTTCTTTTTTAAAAAGACAGACTGGGAAAGGATACTAGAATTTGAACAACAGTTTGCACAGGTTGGGAAGCTTTTAAAATAATACTGAACAAGCCGAGGGATTTCTATTACAGAATTTTGTGTACATTACTTGGATATTAGAGAGGGCGGGCTCTGTTCTTTGCTCAAGTCCCGGAGAGGGTTTGTGGCTATGAGACCAGGGGAGAGTGCTGTGGGAAAATTAATGTCCTTCTTCACCTCATTTTTCTTTTTCTTTCCATTTGATAATTATATTTTTATGTGTCCCATTTTATTTTTTAATGCAGCTTCTCAGAGGATTAAAGAAGACATTTACACATGATGTACTCAACATTTCTTCTACATGACCGGGTGTATAAGAAAGCCAAACATTGTATGTCCCATGTTTAATATTTATGCTCTGCCTCTTCCCTAATAATAGAACAAATATATTATAGGGGCATTAAACTGAAGATAGATGAGAACATTATATGAGACCAATTATAGTTAAACAGTTTGTGCACACCAGCTAGCCTTGCAGTGTTATCTGTCATTTTTCATGTAGTGCTCGATTTTTAAAAAAGTGTTCATTATTTCAATTTTATTTCTGTTCCCTCTCTTTTCTTTATTTTTTGTTTTCTGTCTGTTTCTTCTTCTAAGTCGTTTTACCCGAGTCAAGGCATCTGCCTTCTGCCCATCTGTGAGAACTCTCTCAAGGTCAAGGTCAACCTTCTTCACGACAGACACTTTCTTTACAGAGAGAAAGTGGCTTTATTGTCAATACAGCAGTTTCCATAGGTACTTGGCCTCACTTTGGAGAAGGGCCACTAAAAACAAAGTTATGATTTTGATAGCTATGCTCAGATTTTAACCTGGTGGGGGAGGTTATCTCTCTACAGTTTTATCCCTGTTCTGTTCCTTTTGCTCCCTGGGCCTTAGTCTTTTGTTTCCACAAGCATTTTGAACATATTCTTGCTTCTGAGCTTTATCACATTCTGTTCCCTCCTTTCCATGCTATCCCTTAAGCTTAAATGTCACCTCCTAAAAAATACCCTTACTAATGAGGGTTATGACACCCGTATGACACATCAACATATGTCAGCCTGTAATACTATTTTCAAAAGATTTATATATTTACTTATTAGAGAGAGAGAGCATGTGTACAGGGGGAGGGGCAGAGGGAGGGGGAGAGAAAAATCTCAAGGAAATTTCATGCTAAGCACGGAGCCTGACTCAGAGCTCAATCTCACAACCCTGAGATCACGACCTGAGCTGAAACCAAGAGTTTCATGCCACCCAAGCGTCCCCTGTAATAGTTCCCAATGAACTCTTTCCCCTTCACAGCAGTTGTTAGAAGTTGTCATTTTATTTTACAATTCTCTTGCTTTTGTCCATCATGCTAGAACATGTCCATCATGCTAGAACACAAAATTTCGTGAGGCTGGGAATATGTTTGAAGTGTTCATTATTGCATCTTTATGACTTAGCTTAGAGCCTGGTACATGGTAGGTATGTGACAAATACAGATCAAGTAAATAGGTAAGTCTCAATAGCAAGTTATTCTAGTTGGTTAGCTTGGCATATATCTTTAACATAGTTTACTGTGAATATCAGCATACATTAGGAATTAGCCTGGGGAACCTGGGTAGTTTAGTCAGTTAGGCACCTGCCTTCAGTTCAAGTCCTTATCCCAGGGTTCTGAGATTGAGCCCTCTCTGCTCAGTGGGGAGCCTGCTTCTCTCTCTCCTTCTTGCTCACGCTTTCTCTCTCAAATAAATAAATAAAATCTTAAAAAAAAAAGAAGGAATTAGCTTGAGCTTCATGGTAAATTTAGTGAATTATGCTTGATAGAGTGGAACTGAATTATTCTTTTGTCTCTGTGTTCATGTGAATTTAAAGAATTTTATAAAAATATGAATACTTTTTCTTAATTAAAATGGTAGTACATATTATAGAAAATTTAGAAACCTAAGTATGATGAAGAAAGCACAAAACTATTGACCATCAGTCACCCAGTCATCAGTAATTAGTTGTGTTACTTTCTGGCTTTTAGTATAATATACATATTTATTCAGAAATATCCATATATTAGGATCATACAGTATGCACTTTTTTTTTTGGAAATTTGCTTATTTTGCACTTAATCTTTATCATGAGCCATTTACGTACCACTCAGTATTTCTCACAAATATTATAAGTGGCCAATCCTAGAGATCTCCCATAATTTGTCAACTGGTTATTATCCTGGCCCTGGTGATTGGTTCAGAGTTGTACACTTGGCCCAGACCAGTCCAGCTGAGTCTTCCACTGGGACATTTATGACTACTACTGGCAGGGAATAAACTCCCCTCTTCTTTGGAGGTAGAGCAACTAACATATGAGGTCAGGTGCTCTTACTCGGGGAGGAAAGTAGTAAAAGAGAATGAAGCTAACATGGAAAGAAATGCAGAGATCAGAGACAGAGATGAGAGAGTATCTTGATGGCATGCTAACTCTTGGATCTATTTGTCTCTGAGGACAGGTGTAACCTTCTTATAATTTGATTAAGTGAACTGAGCTTAAATTGGTTGGAGTTGGGTTTCAGTGCCTTGTAACCAAAGGATCTGGAAAAATACAGATGATAAGGACTTCTACCTATAGATTTGAACTATGTGACATCAGTGAAAGTCTCAGCTGATTATGGAAGATAACCTGAAAAATCTGGAGTTCATATTCTCTTTTAGATAATCTTGTATCTATCCCTGAATTCAGTTATAGGAGCAGAGTGCTATAATCCTGGGTTTTTTTCATTGGCCCCTCTTAGAATCTAAACTTTGAAGTGAGGGAATCAGCACATATATTGGGATCCATTAAGAAAGAGCCCATATAGGGGCACCTGGGTGGCTCAGTCGTTAAGCGTCTGCCTTCGGCTCAGGTCATGATCCCAGAGTCCTGGGATCGAGCCCCACATCGGGCTCTTTGCTCAGCAGGGAGCCTGCTTCTCCTGCTACCATTCCCTCTGCTTGTGTTCCCTCTCCAACTGTGTTTCTCTCCGTCAAATAAATAAAATCTTTAAAAAAAAAAAA
>JAQQSY010003142.1:0-13188 GCA_028646535.1 Procyon lotor
GGGTAGACACACACACTGATGCACGCACGTGCACACATTCACACGCATGCACAAGCAGTTGTGTTGGGTACATATGTAGAGACAGGATCAGTGCCTCCCGGGGAAGCTGTGTATTGAGGTTTTGCAAATCTGTTTTCCGAGCTGTTTCCCGACATGATTGATCCACTAACACCCCCCACCAGCAGCAAACAAGGGGTCTGGTTCATCTTTCTCCTCTTCTGTTAAAGTGACGGACTCCATCTAAGCACCGTGAGTCACCGGGAGGGGGAGAAAACCTAAGAACCAAGCCATCTACTCTGACAAAATTTTAGATTTTCATAGAGTTGCAAGGTGAGTATGGAGAGTTTCCGAATACACCTTGCCCGCTAGTACCCACACCATCCCCGTCCCAGGGACACCCGTCAGTCCCTGCTGCAACACCGTGCCCAAGAGACGGACGCTGCGTGCCTTTCCCGGGTTCCTGCCGGGACCGCCGCCCTCAGGGCTGCACCCCACATCCAGCACTGTGTCACCCCGGGCTCCCCATCTGGGACAGTGTCTTGGACTTTCCTTCTTTTCACAACTGCGAGACTCTGAAGAGTCCTGGTCGGGAGTCGTGCAGGTTGGGTTTCTCTGATGTTTGCTCCTGGAGGTTATGGATTTGGGGAAAGAACGTGAGAAAGGTGACGTGTCCTTCTTGTCCCGTCCTCCTGGGGGTACATGCTGTCTCAGATGATGGTGGCCCAGGTCACTTAGGGTGGGGCCTGCCAGCTCCCTCCACGGGAAGGTCCCCATTTCCCCGCTCCGTACCCTCTCTGGTCCGAGGGAGTCGCTATGTCCCGCCCACCTCACAGGCCCCCCGCAGGGCACAGGCGTGAAGACCGTTTGGGTGTAGGTGGGCGCAGGTCGCCGCCGCGCCACAGCCGGGAGATCTTTCGGGGGAGAAATCCTGGGGCTCTGCCCCTCTCCTGCTTCTTCAGAGCTCCACCCACTAATTTGTGCCTCTGTCACTGGGTCTTGCCACAGTGACCCTCACTAACAGTGACTTCTCGTTGCCCTCACTCCTTGCACATTTAGTATTTGGAAACCTTCCGCAAGGAAGATTGGTCTCTTGCCCATGTATTTATTTATTCAGACATCTATTTATATCAGAATGGGCTCGTGGATATTTATTTTATTATTTGGATAATAACCTTACACTCCCATTATTTATTTTGTTGTTGAGACTAACCCCGCTTGGCTATTGGAAGATCTTCTGGACTAACCCTTGTGTCCTTTTGACATGGTCCATCCTTTTTTTCCAAAAAGACTTTCTTGTTTTCTGACCCCACGAGATACTATGGGCCCTTCTTGTATTTCTCCCTGCCCTGCCTTCGAATCGGCGCTCCAAGGAGCCTTGACCCAGGCTTCTCCCGAACCCTCTACAGTTACAGCGATTGTGGACAAGGGCGGAGCACTGCAGAGGATGTCCTGATTTCCAAAGGTAAACATAACACATCTTGCCCACAACCTGTTGAGGCTCTATCTTTGTGATGTAATCAAGTATCTTTTCTGGGCAACTTTCTTTCCCGATAATGCTTATTGATACAGTATCTGTGGATCGTTATGCGGTGGAGGCACCCTGTGGCCGGGGACTAGAACCCTGGGGCCAGCCAGAGGTGGCGGGAGGGGGGCGGCGGTGGATGAGAGTGAAGATCGTCCCTCCTGTGTGACTGACACACACTGACCAGGTCCCTCCCTCCTCAAGAGCAACACAGTCACCCAGGATTCCCACCTACTAAATACGCGCCCCCGAGGATTCCAGCCACTAAACCCCCTTCACGCCATCCTCAACATGGTCGATGCATTGCGTGGATATGTAAATAACTCGGCGAGGGTGATTTGTACCCACACTGTGTCTCTAAACACGTGAAAACGTAGCTGGTGCTGGGAATGGAGCTGTGCATTGTCGGCACGGCAGACAGCGTGTTCTCTGCGGGGACGGGAGGCTTCTGGTTTCCTTTCTGAGCAGCGGTAATTGGGCTCCTGCGGCCACCCTTTTGGTGTCCTCCAGAGTTCCCCCGGGCAGTGCCCTTGGCCGTCCTTTCCATGAAGTGAACAGTGGGACTCGGGCACGTGGGCCATCTCTCCACGCAGGGAGGGCTTAGCAATCTGCACACACACCTGTCCTCCCTCCTGGGGAAAGGCGCCAAGGTCCAAAGGGACGACCCCCAGAGGCAGAATGGCATTTCCATGTTGGTTGCTATGGTGTTTGGGCAGAAAAGGGACTAGAAAGGGCGTCTCTCCACGGGAGGGTATCTTCTGATACAATCGGCCCGTGTGAACCTCACCTCCTGTGGGTCTCTGGCTCAGGAGCCGTGCATTTGTCAGGGGCTGGGAGGGGGCCCCCCCACCTTGCAAAGGCGACATATGGCTGAGGAATGCGCATCGCCAGGAGCCTGCCTTGGGAGCTCTCTGCTCCCGGACTCAGTCCTTAAACTGGCCTCACGATGCCTGCGTGGGGCCACCATATTGCACGGATATGGAGGCCACTGGAAGTAAGAGTTTACGGAGACCAGGAATCATCACCGAGATTTCCTCTCTTTGAAAAGGCTGGAGCCCCATGAAAGCCTTTTGGTTGTTTGAAGGAGTCCTGCTGAAGAGTAATTTTGGGCAAGGGAGCTGAAGGGCTTAGGATGATGGATGGAGAAACACAGTATCTTTTGGGTGGAAAGGTTTCTTGGACTTTAAGCTCCTCTCTGGCTAAAGGAGTTGAGAAAAAAAAGAGCTATTATTTATTGAGTGCTTGCCAAGGGCTGGCAGTGGGCTAAGCTGTCTGTGTGTTTGGACCATTTAAAACTGCCTGTTTGTCAAGTACAGACAGGTCAAAGTCCGCAGTTACATACGGCCCAGACTAAGACACAGCCGTCTTTCCTGCAGCCCTACGAGCGTTGGTGATGTGCCCATGGTGCAGACCAACAGGCTGACGCCCAGAGCTGGGTAAGGTGACCTCGGGCACACAACTGGTAAGCAGGGCAGGATGGGGACTTACATCCATGACTCCAAGATGCACACCCGAAGTGATCATGGCCTAGTGCCCTGTTACACACATTCACGAGGAGCTTAGGCTGAGTCCTAATGCAAGGTTCGATAAGAATAAATTACGAAAGCATTTGTATTTGTTGCATTCATTGTACACACACACACACACTGAATCACACACACACCAGACCCAAGTCCGTTATTCTGTGTGGAATCCTCCATATTTGGCTATGTTCGGGATTCGCCGGGAAGTCTCCTCGCCCCCAGTGTCACCATAAGCCACCCCCAGGTCCCAGATGACACCACCTCAGCCATCAGAACGTGGAGCCCTCCCGCTCCCTTGTGTTAAACCAGCCCACGGACCCCAGTTGGATTATAAAGCTCAGATTTTCTTTTGGAAAACACAGAAGCCTTCATATAGGCAATTTTTTTTTCTTTTGCAGCACAGGGCTATAAAAACATAGAAATGGGGAGCTTTGGGGAGAGAATCTGGCCCAACAGAGCATCTCCGGGAGCGGGAGGCGGAGGTTAATCCCGCGTGTGCCCGGAGCCAGCTGTGCGGCCCGATGCCTCCCAACTTCTCGGGTCTGCGAGTGTGCCTGTGTGCTGCGGGGGTTGGGCCCGATCTTGGACATTCTATTTAGATCCAAGAGTTTCTAAGACTATGTCATCTCACTCGGAAATGATGCACCCTCCTGAAATGCCATATTCTTCGGAAGGGGACCTCCTGCGAGACGCTCACCGGCCTCTCCCGGAAACTACTTGGTTTCCACGTATCTGTGTTTGGAACACTCCCAGAACAAGGTGTACAAGGCACAAAAGGGTTTTCAGGGACAGGTCACCCCCTACCTCCCCAGCCCCCCAGTTTCCCTTTGAGAACACAAACCCAGCCGTCACTTTGCCAGTCCTTGCAAGACGAGCCCGTACGGATAGAAGCAGAGGTGCTCCGGGGCGTGTGGTGCGGGGAGCCCAGCCAGCGTCTCAGGCACCCCGGCTGTCCCATCAACTGCGTTCCCGGGGCCGCTCCTGCTTGTCTGAAAGCCACCCCTCTGCCCACGCCCTTTTCACACTCTGCTCTGGAACCTGAGCCCACTCCCAGGACCAAGACCGATGAAGGACTCAGACCCCACAGTGCCTCCCTGCGTCCCAGAGGAGAAGCCGATGGACAAGGCGACAGCCTCCTGATGGTGCGTTGGTTGGAGCAATCGGACTGGGGGGGGCGGGCCCAGTCCCCCATGCTCGCTCTGCCACCCCACGCCTCTGCTTGGCGTAAGTGTGCACTTCCCCCCGCAGCCCCATGCCCTGGGTCTGGGCTCCGCTCCTGGCTGCCTGCAGGGCCTGACGCTGACCCTCCCCCCATCAGGCCCTGGGGCCTCTCCAAGGTTCCTCCACCCCCAGCTCCTTCCCAGCTAGAGGTTTCCAAAAACGCTGGCCCGGTCACCCACTGGCCTTTCCGGTGTGATTCACAGAGGTGGCTGTTCTCACCATGCAGTCATCGCATGCCCCTGGCCGCTGGGCCTGCGCTAGCTGGTGCGACTGAGGACCGGACCCCTGACTGGTTCCACTGCACTTCATTCAGGTCCAAATGGCCACACTTGGCTGGAGGCTACCACGTGGTGACCACGCTGGACACGTGACACCAGGGTGAGGGCATCATTGCTCAGAGCCGAGATCCTGCCGTCAGAGAGCCGGGTTCCAGCGCAGCCGTGTCCGTGACCAGACTCCCTGACTGTCCTGTCCCTCGGTCTCCCCAGCTGTTGAACACGGGGTCTCGCAGTACTCGTCCCACAGATGTTTTTAGGGTAAAACGAGCTGGCGTCCAGGAACCACGCAAGGAGGGGCCTGGTGTGCCGCAGACGCTGCAGATATTAGGCCCTCTGTCGGGACCCCATCGGGGACGGTGGCTGTGACTCCACCACGGGGCTGTTGATTGCCAGGGGGATGCCTCAAGGCTCCAATGCCCAAAATGAGAGTGGATCTCAGGCACGAGGACGGCACTGCGAGGTGTCTAACAACACACTGTCAGCTAGTGACCGTGGGCGCTCGTGCTGTGACACACTCGGGCCCCAGGACCCTGGGCATGGTCTGCGAAGTGTGAGTCGGGGGCCTGGTCTGGGCGTCTGCTGGGTTCTCCGTCCCCACCGGTGTCTCAGGAGCAGCGGGCTTGGCTGAAGGGGCTCATCGATGTCCTCACTTGCCAGATGAGGAAAGACTTTCAGGGGACGAGGGCACTTATGTGGCACCAAGACCTCGCGAGCTGGTCCAGGGAGGGTGGGGAGAGCGTGTTCTCTGGCTTCTCCGTTCCTGAAGACCCGGAGAAGCGGGCGTGCCAGCCCCGGGTCTGCCTCCTTGCCAAGCCCTCCGCCCCCAGGAGAGTCCCCCTTCCTTCCACGGTGGTGGCCGTCCCCGTCCCCAGACAGAAACGACGAAGCCCGGGTCTGGAAGCGGCCGCTTCCCCAGGATGATGATGGCATCACACTTTCCCTTCCCAAGCCAGGCTGAGGAGAAGGTCGCTCTGAGTCACGCTCGGCCCGTCCCTGACCAGGCTGGCCGGGGGCCCTCCCTTGTGTGAAAAGCCAAGAAGGCAGCTTCAGACTTTCCTGCCACATCACCGGCCCCCGTGTCTGTCCTGGGTCCACAGAGTGCTAGAGGCTCCCAGCGGGTGAGGGCTCAGTCCGCATGTCTGCGTTCCCTCCTCAGGGCCGCCCCTGTGGACATGGCCGCGGTCGCGAATTCCATTTCACAGACTAGGAAAGTGTACAGACATGAGGACAAACAACGTGCCTCGGGTCCCCCACCAGGGAGCAGCTGGGCCAGGATGTCAGCCCTGCACCCCTGGACGCAGGGACCACCCTCCCTGCACGCTGGCCAGCCTCGGCTCCACCTGTGGGGACAGTGTGTGCGGTGGGGACCGGGTCTCCCGGGTCAGGAATTCATGAAGGGCTCAGCCGGGTGGCTCTGGCTCAGGCTGTCTCCTGGGTACGTGAGTGGGCATCCAAGACATCACACACACACACACACACACACACACACACACAGTGTCACATGGACCCCGGTAGGACAGTGCCCTGGGGCCCGCACGTGGCCCCATCCTATGGCCGGGAGTTTTCACTGCATGGCATGTTGGGTTCACCTCCCACGGAGAGGGAGGGAGCCCCCCACGGATGAGCGTCCAGAGAGACCCCGGAGGAAGCACCAGCCTCCCTGTGACCTGTTCTCTGGCCCCGGCGGTGGTCGCCCGGAAGCACGCTTGTCCCTCCCTGGCGTGTGGGGGGGAGCACCTCTGTCTGGAGCTCTGCCACCTCTTCCAACGAGAACCCTAGCACTCTGCAACAGTACTGTGCTCAGCAATGATGACGAAGATAATGCCTCACACTCACGGAGAACTTACTACTGGAAACGGCCAAGGGCTGGGAATTTTATACTGTTCCTTCGTCTTTAATTCTCCGTGAAATGATTATTTCCAGTCTAAGAGGCAGAACGATGGGCCCAAGTTGATTTAATTAATAACGGGGGCGGGGGAGGGAACTCGTGTAAATATATGGATTTTTAAGGGGATTTATTGTGAGCGATTGGGAATTGGCGCCCATAACTGTGAGGACAGGCTAAGCATGTCTGGGCATAGCCCCAGAGGGGTCATCCATGGGTGGGCGGGACGCTCTGTCCCCCTCTCCCTCCGTCTCTGTCTCTCCATCCATCCATCTGTCTCTGTGTCTGCTTCTCTCTGTCTCGGCTTAAAGCCTTGCTTGAAGCATCGAACACCTGCCGCGCGGCCGGGAATCGACGCAGGGGTGAGAGAAAGTCTCTGTCTTCCGCAGCGCCGCTGCGGTGCTCAGGAGTGCCCTCCGGACAGGGGCCCGCGCCAGGGTCAGGCCACCAGCCTGCGTGTGGGGCTTTCAACACCCCAGTCCAGTGGGGCCATCATTCCCGTTTACAGACGAGAGAGCAGACTCGGGAAAGCCAAGAGGCCCGCCGCGCTGGAAAGCTGCAAAATGGGACCTCCCGGCCAGTCCCCCCAAGAGGCCAAGGCACAGATGTTCTTAGGACGGACCCAGCTGATCCCAGAGGTGAGCCCTGGGATCGTCCAACATGGTGGCGTCCCAGCTGCCAGCCCTAGTGCCGCCCCAGCACGATGCCCTCCCTGCCGCGGAGCTGACCGTGGCCCCCCACCCAGCGCGGTGCCCTCCCTGCCGCGGAGCTGACCGTGGCCCCCCACCCAGCGCGGTGCCCTCCCTGCCGCAGAGCTGACCGTGGCCTCCCACCCAGCGCGGTGCCCTCCCTGCCGCGGAGCTGACCATGGCCCGCTCTTCTCTGCCCTCGGCACCTGTGTGCGTGGCCGTGAACCAGGAAGGAGGCCCTCCCTGCTTCTGAACTCCAAGAAAGCCCGTCTCCGCGTACCCGTGGTCTGACTGCTTCTCTCACTCGTCACTAGTTTGTGTGGGGCCTCTGGTTCCTCTGCGCACTTTAAGGAAATGACAGGCATGCACTTTAAGGAAATGACAGCCATGGGCAATTCCAGCCAAGGACTCCCTGAGCCTGTCCTGAAACCGAGCTTTCTAAAATTCTAAGCCCCCGTGGGGCTGCCTGAACCCTTGGGCCAGTTTTGCAGGCAGGCCACACAGGGACACGCGGCGCCAGGAAAACATCGTCACGCCATGGCCCCCGCCGCTGGAGCGCTGTGTCTCTGGGGTGTGAGTTCCAGAAGATAACTTGACTCAGACCCGGTGCTTTGGAATTAACCCGCTCAGGACACCCAGCTAAGCGGCGAAATCCACCCTCGTGGGCAGCCTCCGGGCTGGGGGGCTGCGGAGGGTCCATGGGCGTGGGTGGGACTTCTTGGCAAACAAGGGACAGCCCGAAGTTCACCAGCACTCTCTAAAATGGTCTTTTACTGCTGCAGAATGCAGGTTCGTGGCAAAGCCTGGGCTGCCCTCCCGTGCCTCCTATCAAATTATATCTTTGTATTATGCTCCTTTTGTTGATGATGTCACGACATGGCCCATCAAGTCTTAATTAAAACCACGGCTGTGTTGTTCGCTTCCTTTAAACCGTGAAAGCCAGGGCTTTGGAGAGGTCCCTCCAGAGTCACCGACGCTCAGGAGAAACAGTTGTGGGTTTCCAGAAGGAATCCAGAGGTTCTCAGAGGTGCTGGGGGAGGGACTCAGGCACTGGGGGGCCGACTGGGTCCCTCTGAGTGCAAAGTTACTTGGAAACAGGGTCGTCACCGATGTCGTTAGTTAGGATAAGGTCACACTGGCGTAGGGCAGACCCCCGATCGAATGTGGCCGGGGCCCTTAGCGGGGGACCGCCGGGGAGGACAGAGACACAAAGAGCAGGGAAGCATGGCCCTGTGGGGTTTCAGTGGGAGCACAGCCCCGCCAGCACCTTGACTGCAGACTTCGGAGCAGCGACACATAAACACCTGTGGTTTAAGAGACCCCATTTGTGCTGCTCACAAACCAACACCCGCGGTCACTTTCCTCTGAATCCTCGGGGGGGCGTGGTCTCTGTGCAGGTGAGGAAACTGGTGGCCCCAGGTCCTATCTGTTGTCTGTGGCATGGCGACAAGCTGGCGCCAGAGTCACGAGACTGTGCTCGGAGGGCACCGGGGTGTGAGCGGGTGTGAGCGCACAGGCTTGCGTGTGGGCGTGTGTGTGCGCACGGCGACGTGTGCAACAGCGTGTGGGTATGTGACTGTACATGTGGCCATAACACGAGAGAACATACTGTCGTTCCCCACAAGGAAGCTGAAAGACCACGACCTTGTTCCACAAACACAATGCTTTCTCATGTTTCCCTGGGGTAGCCGTGGTCATTTTTCATTTCATTTTAATTTTTTTTTCACTTTTTTAAAAAAATCAATTAATTAGCATATAGTGTACTTTTAGTTTCAGAGGTAGAATTCAGTGATTCATAGGCCAACAAATTAAGTAATCTGGAAGAAATAGATGCACTCCTAGAAACATATAAAGTACCACACCTGAAATAGGAAGAAACAGAAAACCTGAACAGACCCATCACCAGCAAAGAAGTTGAAGCAGTCATTAAAAATCTCCCAACAAACAAGAGACCAGGGCTGGACGGCTTCTCAGGGGAATTCTACCAAACATTTAAAGAAGAGTTAATATCTATTCTTCTGAAGCTGTTTCAAAAAAATAGAAATGGAGAGAAAACTCCCAATCTCATTCTGTGAGGCCAACATTACCTGGGCCCCCAAACCAGACAAAGACCCCACCAAAGAGAATTACAAAACAATACCCCTGACGAGCACGGATGCCAACATTCTCACCAAGACACCAGCCAATAGGATCCAACCGCCCATTAAAAGGATCATTTGCCACCACCATGTGGGATTTATTCCAGGGCTGCAAGCGTGGTTCAACATCCGCGAATCAATCAACATGATACCCCATCAATAAAGGAAAGGACAAGACCCCTAAGATCTTCTCATTTTTCATCTTAAACATTTCTCATTGAATAGTCTCCTTTTCCTTCCCATTGCCTTTTTTGCTATCGTGGTAACATACACATGTCACCAAATCTACCTTCCTGACCACTTGGAGCTGGGCCACTCGGCGGCACCAAGCCCATTCAGAACATGTGCAGCCACAGCCACGGCCCCGTCCCATTTTCATGCCCCAAGAGGAGCCTGCGCCCTCCAGCAGCCACCCTACCCGCCTTCCCCAGCCCCTGGCACCTGCTCACTCAGGTCCCCTGTATCCCCGTAGGCCGAGAGGGACCAGGGAGGAGGAGGCTCGAGGAGGAAGGGGATTCACTCTCGGCCATTGTCCCATGTTGCTCATTGTTGAACAGGCAGGCTTCGCCCCCGCAGATCAGGGCCAGGTGACCACAAGGACTATGCCACCCAGCACCTGCTCCAATGCGGGGCCACGTCCGCTGGGGGTAGTCCTGCTTGCTCCTGCTCAGACCCCCGGACGGTCCTGGGGTGGCGGGGGGCTTGTGGCGAACTCATGCTTACCTGCGACACGCTCACTGCGTCAGAGGTCGGAGGGCACGGCACGGGATTTAAGGCAATTGCCAGCTCGTGATTCCACAGACAACCATCTACCACGCGGGCAGAAAGTCCAGAAGGACAGAACCGCATAGCCACGAGCATCTGCGAACGTGTCCTCTTTTAGAAACACACCAACAAAACAAACCAGCGTGTCTCACGACGTTCCGGGGACGTTCTCGTAACTTCCCTTAGTGATACGAATCCCTCCCGAGTAGATTTCAAGGATATCAGGGCACGTGGTGATTTAAGATGAATGGAGCCAGTTTGGGGAAGCAAGGAAGCAGCGTGTTTTAAACACCAAAACCCTAAAAACGCTTGTCCCAGGAAGTTGGTGACCTCTGTGGATGGGCCGCTGGACCGCAGGGTCACCCTGAGCTGCAGAATGAGAGCAACGTCTCTGTTACAAAGAAAGCACGGGCGTAAGGGAATACCAATTGGTAACAATTAGAGACGGATCAGTTCGGTGGGGGAAAGTTCAGATCCCCTCTGGGGTATATTTATATATCCTCCCCAGAGCAAAAGGCTCGTTAACCTGTGACTGGCTATCGGCTTCCCCCATCAGTGACCTGATCCAGTCTCTCTGCAAGGAATTTCAACTGTGGATGACTTTACTCAACATTATTTGTGGCTGTGTCACCGGGGACACATTTTTCCTGACTCTCTGAAGCACTGTGAACCCACTGCCTCCAGGAAGCAGGCAGACACTGGGGACTAGGGAAGGGGGCTGGGGGAGACAATACGGGGTGGTGGCGACTGTGGCAAACTGTTAGCCCGGACCTTGCCAAAGTGACAGTCATGGTTGGGCTCCAGACCCTCCTTTCCAGACGGGAACACTGGCCCAGTGTGGCCAGATCTGCCGAGTTTATCCAGAGCAACGGGATAGTTGCATTTATATGTGAAATGTCCCACGTTTAAAGCACTGTGGGCCGACAAAATAAGCCTGCGTCTGAAGGCATCTGCATGAAAGTCACGGGGAATGACAGTGATTTCTCTCTATGCACTGACCACAGCCTCCCTTCTCCCAGGAAAGCGTGGCCGTTGGCCCTGGGCGAGGTACAGATGTGTGGTCTGGCCAGACAGCACCCCAGCCCTGCCCCTTTGCCCGGTCTGCACCTCATGCCAGGATGCCCTCCTCGACCCTCTCGAAATGCAGGTGGAGTATGAGGTCACGAGGGAGGCCGTCTTTGCGGTTTGGAGAAGTGTGTTCGGGACTGCGCACAGGGCTGAGACGAGACCACTAGCTGGCCCGGCCCCCGGAGACCTGGGCATGCCCAGCGCCGGCCCCTTTCCCGCCGGGGGGTCCCTTTCTGGGGCTTTCCTCCTCCCTCATGACTATTTACTCATCGCCCCCCCACGTTCGAGACAATGTGGTCTTGTCAACTTTGGGAGGTCGATGGCTTCGACCTAAACCACGCTTCGCAACACAGGCTCCGCCTCAGGCTGGCCCAGCGCACGTTACAGGTGTGATGCTCAGACTGCAGGTCGGAGCCTCCGGGGAGGGGTCCCAGCCCCTGTGCGTTTAGGAAGGCTCCCGAGAGATCGCTGGCTTGAAGCTCCAGCATTTCCAGGAAACCCTCGGCCCACCACGTCTCCCTCGGAATGTCTTGTTTTGTGCCTGCTCACTTGATACTTGCGACCAAAACAAAGTCAACTGGAGACGACCCCTTGAGGTCAGGGGCCACATTTCAACAGCTCTGACGGCACGTGGTTCGAGGAACGTTTGGGACGGGGGCGCCACATTCTCGGCGCGAAGCTCTCGTTGGGAGGAAACCATGGGCTGCCGGTTCATAAGCTAATGGAACCTCCCTCCGCAGAGGCTCGAACCTGAAACCCATGTGGATTTAGAAGACGCAGGACTCTGGCCGCGTCCGCGTGAGGAAGAGACAGCACTCACCAGAGGAGCCGCCTTGGCTCTGGGATGGGGACGCTCTCCGCTGGGCTCCAGCCAGGTCTGGGTGCGTCAGCGCGTGGGGTACGGTTCGCGGGAGCAAACAAAGCCGACAGGAAGAGGACTGGCCTCGGCGTGCAGATGTTAATCCCAGTAAGCCCCGGCGGTAGATAACCATGACGATCTGGAAACCAGACCCCACAGATCATCACACAGCAATGTCGGGCAGGGGGCGGTACCCCGATCCCTCCCCTGTCCCTGGATTCAAATCCCAGAGGCTGACTGCGGTTCCAGATTTTTTTTTTCTTTTCGGTGGCCCACGGGGACACCTTCACTCAAGGTCCGGGCCACCTTTCAGCACGATGAAGGGCACGCGGCGAGTGGACAGTGCCTACTTCTCAGCCGTCGTTTCCAGCTCAGCTTGCCGAACTTGATCTTAAAGTGGGGAAGGAACAGCTACTGAACTCTGTCCAGGATTCCACCCCCCCATAAACCAATCAGGGAGAGCAAGTGAGGGGTGTGAACGGCAGAGTGACTTTCAGAAGACAAGTCACACCCCACCCCGGGCACGCTCCCTGAAAACCGTGCGGCGAGGCAAACAAACACAACCTTAACCGGAATACCCCATCTCTCCGGCTGCAGGCTCACGGGTCTGTGCGGGCGAGCTTTGCACGCGGGCCTCGCGGTCACTTTGCATGAAGCAAATCTTGTTGGCCTCCTTTGCCTTATCTGTTCTCTACCAACTTCAAAAGCTCGAGCGAGCCCTCTCCCAGAAGGGTAAAATTTCCAGGGTGACAGATGCGAAGAGCAAAGCAGCTTGAGGTCAAAGGCAAAAAGAAAACAGTCTCTCATCTGATTAATGGTTTGAATTTAATTAGTGGGGAAAAAGCTCCAATCGGACAGAGTGCGACTTGGTCAGGCCCCGGGTCCCTTCTTGCAAAATTGCAAAACAGCAGAAGGGTAGGTTGGCCTGGGAAGGCTGACCTTTTCGAGATGCCTGCTGTCTTTGCGCCCGTCTAGCCGGCAAGTAAAGGGGAGCTGAGACAGGCAGGCTGGTGATGTTCCAACCTCGTGGTGAAAAGGGCGGCTCTGCAGTTGTAGATTCTGAGAAAATGAAATAAAGTTGCGAAGATACGGCGGCAGCACGTGCTGACCCTCTGACCCTGTCGCCCCGTGAGACGGGACGAGCTGACTTAGAGACCCTCCGGGGGGTCTGGGTTGGACATTCTTACAACCACGAAGGGGAGAGCAGGTAGGGAAGCTGCCTTTTCAGGATTAAGTCTGG
>JAQQSY010003143.1:0-13186 GCA_028646535.1 Procyon lotor
CTTGTGTTCCCTCTCTCGCTGTGTTTCTCGCTTTCAAATAAATAAAATTAAAAAAAAAACCAAAAAACAAAAAACAAAAAACCACAGTGAGATACCACCTCACAGCAGTTAGAATGGCTAAAATTAGCAAGTCAGGAAATGACAGATGTTGGCGAGGATGTGGAGAAAGGGGAACCCTCCTACACTGTTGGTGGGAATGCAAGCTGGTACAACCACTCTGGAAAACAGTATGGAGGTGCCTCAAAAAGTTGAAAATAGAGCGACCCTATGAATCAGCAATCGCACCACTGGGTATTTACCCTAAAGATACAAATGTAGTGATCCGAAGGGGCACGTGTACCCGAATGTTTATAGCAGCAATGTCCACAATAGCCAAACTATGGAAAGAACCTAGGTGTCCATCAATAGATGAATGGATAGAGAAGATGTGGTATATATATATACAATGGAATACTATGCAGGCTTCAAGAGAAACCAAATCTTGCCATTTGCAACGACATGGATGGAACTGGAGGGTATTATGCTAAGTGAAATAAGTCAGTCAGAGAAAGACAATTATCACATGATCTCTCTGATATGAAGAATCTGAGAGGCAGGGTGTGGGGTGGGGGAGAGAAATAAGACAAGATGGGATGGGAAAGGAGACAAACCATAAGAGACTCCTAAACTCACGAAATGAACTAAGGGTGGCTTGTGGGGGGGGGGGGTGTAGGGATAGGGTGACTGGGTTATGGACATTGGAGAGGGTATGTGCTGTGGTAAGTGCTGTGAAATGTGTAAGCCTGATGATTCACAGACACGTACCCTGGGGCAAATAATACATTATATGCTAATAAAAACATTAAAAAAGAAAAACTAAAAAACTAAGTAGACTAACTAACCTGACTAGACAGCAGTCCAGCACTAAAATACACAACAGGCTGATTCTAACATCTCTGCTCTATAAAACTGCTTCCCTAGAAGATTTTTGTTTGATTTTATGTAGCAGTTACTAGAAGTTAAACTGGGAAAGAAGTACATTATCAAGTCAAATATTAAATATTATGTAAATATTAAAAATAAATATTGTGAATAAAAATTGTGTATTTTAAAAATAATATTAAAAAATAAGTAAATATTAAAAATTAACATATGTTAAGTGACTATATACATAAGTATATAAGTGATTTAATATACAAAAATGATTTACATATTAAATCACTTCTTATATACTTATGTATATAAAATCACTTAAAATACTAGAAATGAAGTAAATATTTGGTGAAGGAAAAAGTATATTAATAATAGCATTAAGAACAGCAGCTGTCCATTAATTTTCCCCACATAGTAGGCAGTTATCTAAACACTTTATATGCATGATCTCATTTAATCCTACAAAATAATTACTACTCTATCTCATTCTACAGATGAGGAAATTGAGGTTTTGGAGGTATTAAATAACTTCACAGAAGTTATCTGGATGGGAAGAGGAGTGGACTTCAATCCCAGGTCTACATGAGGCCAAAGCCTAGCCTTTTGGCTAAGGCAACACACTACTCATACCATACGAAGGCAAAACACATTTTACTGAGCCACACACTGAAACCTGTGATCATCAGTATACTGGAAGGAAGCCTAAATTTTTTAAAAAAATACAATGCATTTTTTTTAGTTCTCTAGTCCAACATACAAACAGAGTAAAGTTCATGCACTGTCTGCACTACTACTAACTACTAGTTAAGGGGCATCCTCTGGAGTCTTAAAATAAGAAGGCAGAAACTCTTTAAATTCTTTGCAACAAAAACAGTGAGCTTCAAAGTACTATTCCAAATCGCTGTAAACCTATGAAATCATGTTAGTGATTAATGGAATACTAGTATAATTTATACTATGTTATATGTACTATACTAGTATAAATTAAGTATGTTCTGGAACAGGTCCAAATAGAGCAATAAAATGGGTTCAAACATGTTAGTTCAAAATGTACAAGGTAATTAAAGACACTAATTACAATAGTTCTTCAAAAGGCTCACAAAATTATCGCTTAGAATGAAAAAAACAAGTTATATATCATCCACAAAACTGAATTTAAAATTTGTAAATACATTCTATCAAAATGTTCGCAACATTTTAAACAGTAGAATTTATATATTGAAAGGGTTTTTGCATTAAAGAATTTTCATTGAAAAAATACAATTAGTACAAAAGATTTCCAAAATTCAACTTACACCTCGACGCATACTAGGTTACAAAAACAAGTGGCTCATGGCATCAAGAAAATCTAGGTAGTAGCGTCCCTGGGTGGCTCAGTTGGTTAAGCAACTGCCTTCAGCTCAGGTCATAATCCTGGAGTCCCGGGATCGAGTCCCACATCGGGCTCCTTGCTCTGTGGGTAGCCTGCTTCTCCCTCTGACCTGTCCCCTCTCATGCTCTCTCTCTCTCTCTGCTTCAAATAAATAAAATAAAAATGAATCTTTAAAAAAAAAAAAAATCTAGGTAGTTTCTTAAAATCTATGATAAGGGATCAGAGTTACATTCTACATGGCCTACATTAGCTTTTCCCAAAGTGTTTTCTCAACAATTTTGACAAGTATTAAACAATTTTCATAACACAATTTTTAAAAAACATTTTGGCTTTTTGTTACACATTTTTCAAATTCATTTTTTTAAAAACCTCTTTGAATATAGTGTATGCAAATAAAAAATTCTGGAAAATTCCAGAGTTGAAAGAAGATGGAAAAAAAATCACTACAGTTCTACCATTAAGGAGCAATTACTATAAATATACACAACTCTAGTTTGTTGGTTTTTTTTGTTTTTTTTTTTTAAAGAATTTTTGTTTTCTTTTGCAAAGTTCTTGTGGTCATATTACATATATAATTTCATATGACTCATTTCTTCACTTGGCCCTTTAATATGATGAAGTTCTCAAGTTTGTACATTTTTCTAAATATATTTAATGACTGCATAGTATGTGGGAATATACCACAGTTAACTTTCATACCAGATTCTGTATTATCACACTTTTGTGTATATCTACTATCAGAAGTATGTAAGGACATATTTTAATAGTCCTCTGATAGCAGAGTAACAAAAAAAACGAACAAAAAAAAGACTATTTTTACATATTGGGGTGACTGGCTGGCTCAGGTCATGATCCCAAGATCCTGGGACTGAGCTCCACGTTGGGCTCCATATTCAGTGGTGAGTCGGCTTGAGGATTTTCTCTCTCCCTTTTTCCCTTCCTCAGCTCACATGCACCGCCTGTGTTCTAAAATAATTCTTTAAAGATATTTTTTTAGTTCTTAAAAAAGATTATTTTTACATAATGTGTAGGTTTCTAAAAAATTTGTATTTAATGCTTTGTTTTGAGTTACCAGTGTTTAGTTTGAGTTACTAATTAACAATGTTCTCTTGTTTTTGTTAGTTATATTTCCTTTCATGAGTTACTTTCACGTATTTACCTTTTGAAATCATTGTTTCAAATGATTCAAGCTATTAAGTGTCTCCTTAAAATGTATTTTATAAAAAAATTACATAAACTATTTTATAAAATATAAAAATAATAAGCCTTGGTCCTATTTACTGAAAAAATTTTCCCCAGTTTGTTACCTTTTTAATGTTGTTCTTCCTGTTAATTTTCAGAAATATAAACTTTCATATATTGAAATCTACTTTCCCTCTAACTTCTTATATACCAAATAAAATCTGGCCATCTCCACCACCTAGAAATGTGTTAAACATTCATTTATATAGTCATCCAGCTTTAATGGTTTGATGTTTCTTCAAAAAAAAAAAAAAAAAAAAGGGAGGGGTGCCTGAGTGCCTCAGTTGGTTAAGCGTCTGCCTATGGCTCAGGTCATATCTCAGGGTCCTAGGATGGAGCCCCACATCAGGCTCTCTGCTCAGCAGCAAGTCTGCTTTTCCCCTTCACCTAGCCCCCTTCACCTCTGCTCATGCTCACTTGCTCTCTCTCATATTAAATAAATAAATACAATCTTTAAAAAAAAGAGGCTATGCTTTAAAATTGTTATGTTCTTTTATTTCAAAAGCTCTGGGGCGCCTGGTGGCGCAGTTGTTAAGCATCTGCCTTTGGCTCAGGTCCTGACCCCAGGGGCTGGGACTGAACCTCGCATCAGGCTCCCCGCTCAGTGGGAAGCCTGCTTTTCCCTCTCCCACTCCCCCTGCTTGTGCTCCCTCTCTTGCTGTGTCTCTCTCTGTCAAATATTTCAAGAGTTCTTTCAATAAAACATTCTTTTATTTCAAAAGTGAGGCAAAAAAGTTAAGGAAAAGAATGCAAAATACACAGAACAACATAGTTTGAAGATCAAAGTCCATGTTCTTCCAAGTTCTATCCAAGAGGTAACTGCTGTTTGGAGTACACATTTTTTTCTATGCATAGAAAAATACACAGAAAAAAGTACCTGTAACTTTCCTGACTTTTCCTCTCTTCCCCTCATGACGTTTTAGCTCCTCCCTAATAATGCTAGATTATATTAGTAGTGATCCTGAATGTCCAAAAAGGGATATATAGTAGATCCACCCAAGACTCTCAGACTTTTTGGTAACAGAATTCTTTATTCTTTATTCAATTAATGACAGTTCAAAGACTTGGTAATTTTTGAAATTCTGAAATACTATTTTTAAAGTACTGGCTTGGCTTTACTTTATTCACTTGACAATACAAAACTGGAATGTTTTTTAATGAATACAAAGATGCAAACCAATTATTAAAGAATGAAAGACAACAAACTTACTTGGGATACACTGGTTCATAAAGGTACTTGTCCCCTCTTGTAGATGTAATATGAAAAAACAAGATGTAGCCATATGCAGTCTGAAAGATAAATTTTATTTGCCATGAATTAAAGGGTAAGGCTACGACTAAAATCTTAAATTTTATTTTTATATATTCTTACTTTGAAACACTTTATATATTCTTACTTTGAAAATATTTCACTCGTAGGAACCCTCTTTCGAAGAGCTATAGTCCATGTAATTAAAAAATGGCTTCATTTTAATATAATCCATCTTGTTTAATATAACCCATGAAAAGAGCTCTTACACTTTAATTATTTCATAATGTCATTAAAATCAATAGTTCATAACAGATTGTAGACTTTAATACTCTAAAATACTTGTAGTATTCAATGGACGATTATTTAATAAAATATATATACTTTTTGAACTCTGCAATATGGCAAATAATTTTTTCTAACTTTTTAAAGCAACAATGTCACCAATAGTATTATAGAAAAGTTCCCTATACTAAGTTTACACAATATAACTTCAGAATAACATATTTATATATTTCAAAATCTATCAACTGGCCTATTTACTATAAAATATACTGAGACACAGGAGAAAAATAGAACCTTCATTTCCAAATTTGAACACCAGTTAATTTTTCTAAGTTAACACTTTAAAAATACAAATTATATTGAAAGATACATAATCATGGCACATATCTGTCAATTGTGAGGCTCAACTACTTTACATTTATAGAAATACACAAAATACTATTATTTAGCTGTTTCTAACCATTTTCAGGCCTGAGTGAAGTGGCAACTATATGGCCCAAACTACTATATATTAATACTGAACTCTTATTTTTGAAGCAGGTAAGCTTTATCCAAAGTACAAAGAAAACTGGAAAAAATTATTCAATGTTTCATATTTCTTTCTAGTACTTGCTTCTGTTCTTCACTTAAAGGAATGCCAGAGGAAAAACAATTTCTTCAGAAGTCAGGTGTTTTAAGCTACAAACTTTACTATTTCATAATGTATTCCAAAATTCTACTTCAATATATTGGGACACAAAAGAAGCCAAGACCATCATTCTAATTCCTCAGGTGCAATTTTACTTTCTTCAAATGTGGAGAATCTGGGACCAAAGGAAAACAGATTCAAATGAAACCATATCAGACATCATAACCCTTACACAGATAAGTGACTTTGAAATTTGTAAACTGGACTATTACCTTATAAGGGCTAGAAAAGTAAAATAATATGGTCTAGCATTTACATCAATAACATAAAAATGCTGTATGGAAAAATCAGTCACTTGAGGCCAAAAGTTCAACATTTCAGAGTATCAAATGCTAATAATATACTCATAATTTTAACAAATGCTTAGAAGACTATAATGCCAGAGAAAATAAAGCATCATTTTGCAGCAGCATTTAGAAATTTTATATACAGGGTATACTAGAAAAAACTACAAATAATGGCTTGATTTACTATTCCGGTATTTTCTATCAATCTTTACTAGGATCTACAGCATCGCATGTATATAAATGCCATATACTTCCAGATCTCACTGACCTTTTCCTAAACAATCTTGCCCTGAACAAGTCTATGAACAATTTTAATGGCTAATGATGATGAACATTTTTTGGTTGTTGAGTTTGGGAAATAAATGATCATCCTTAAAAGTAGCATCTTTGATGTTAACTATACCAAAACTGTTATTATGTAGTGTTATGATGGCTTTTTTCTTCCCACCACCAAAATACTGTAAAAAAAAAAAACCACAATGACTGCTTCTTCTAATATGCATACACACTGTCTCTTGCTCTCTCTCTCTTGCCCAAACACATACACACAAGTCATTTTTCTTAAGAAAATGAAAAAATAAAGAACCTCGGAGTCCTCTTTCCCAGTATCATCCTTTATCTCAATTTTTTTTTTCTTCCTCCAAGGCTTATTTTACTGGATTCCGTGGTTGTAATTACAAAGGCCTAACAATTTTTGTAGGCAACTTGAATGACAAGTCCTCATATCTCTTTCTTCTGTATATCCATGAATAAGGGTCACAGACACTTAAGAATAAAGTTATCAAGAGGATAAGAGAAATCACTACTTAAATGGAGAGTGGAACAGACTTGTCTCTGGTAACGCCTTAGCAAAAAAAAAAAAAAAAAAACTTTCTAGTAACAATTTTAAAGGATATTAATAATGCATTAAAAATGCAGTCAGAGTGGTATCTTTTTTCCAACTGCAAACTGCAAATCAAGATTTGAAAAACTATGCAAACTACTTCAGGTAATTCCACAGGTGTTTTTTTTTTTTAATTGTTATGTTAGTCACAAAATATATCATTAGTTTTTTGGGTTTTTTTGTTTAAAAATTTTATTTATTAGATTCACTGTTTATGTACAACACCCAATGCTCCATGCAATATGTGCTCTCCTTAATACCCACCACCAGGCTTACCCATCCTACCACCCCACTCCCCTCTAAAACCCTCAGTTTTTTTCTCAGACTCCACAGTCTTTCGTGGTTTGTCTCCCCCTCCGATTTCCCCCAATTCACTCTTCCTTTCCTTCTCCTAATGTCTTCTATGTTTTTCCTTATGCTCCACAAGTAAGTGAAACCATATGATAATTAACTCTCTCTGCTTTACTTATTTCACTCAGCATAATCTCCTCTAGTCCCATCCATGTTTATGCAAAAGTGGGGTATCCATCCTCTCTGATGGAGGCATAATATTCCATTGTATATACGGACCATATCTTCTTTATCCATTCATCTGTTGAAGGGCATCTTGGCTCTTTCCACAGTTTGGCGACTGTGGCCACTGCTGCTATGAACATTGGGGTACATATGGCCCTTCTTTTCACTACATCTGTATCTGTGGGGTAAATACCTAGTAGTGCAACTGCAGGGATTAAAGGGTAGCTCTATTTTTAATTTTTTGAGGAATCTCCGCACTGTTTTCCAAAGTGGTTGCACCAACTTGCATTCCCACCAATAATATAAGAGGGTTCCCCTTTCTCCACATCTTCTCCAACATTTGTTGTTTCCTGCCTTGTTAATCTTTGCCATTCTAACTGGCGTAAGGTGGTATCTCAATGTGGAGAACATAGGTAGTAACCTCTTCGACATCAGCCGCAGCAACTTCTTTCAAAACACGTCTCCAAAGGTAAAGGAAACAAGCGAAAATGAACTTTTGGGACTTCATCAAGATGAAAAGCTTTTTTTTTTTTTTTTAATTAACCATCATGGCGGTCTTTGTTACCACATTTTATTCTTTTATTTTTTTTTAAAAGATTTTATTTATTTACTTGACAGAGAGATCACAATTAGCCAGAGAGGCAGACAGAGAGAGAAGGGGAAGCAGGCTCCCCACTGAGCAGATAGCCTGATGCGGGGGCTTGATCCCAGGACCCTGAGATCATGACCTGAGCCCAAGGCAGAGGCTTTAAACCACTGAGCCACCCAGGTGCCCCAAGATCAAAAGCTTCTGCACAGCAAAGGAAACAGTACAAAACAAAGAGGCAACCCATGGAATGGGAGAAGATATTCGCAAATAACACTACAAAGGGTTGATATCCAAGATCTATAAAGAATTTCTCAAAAAAAAAAAAAAAAAAATTTCTCAAACTCAACAACCAAAAAACATAATCACATCAAAAAATGGGCAGAAGACATGAACAGATACTTCTCCAATGAAGACATACAAATGGCAACAGACATATGAAAAAGTGTTCATCATCATTAGCCATCAGGGAAATTTAACCAATTCCCCAGTTTAAAAAGAAGAGTTTGAAATCTGGAGGTGGTGATGGTTGATGGCATTATTATTATTTATCATTATTATTATTAACAAATAATGTATTATTTGTTTCAAGGGTTCATGTCTGTGATTCATCAGTCTTAAACAATTCACAGCACTCACCATAGCACATACCTTCCCCGATGTCCATCACCCAGGCACCCCATCCCTCCCCTCAACCCCCTCCACTCCAGCAACCCTCAATTTTTTTCCTGAGATTAAGAGTTTTTTATGTTTTGTCTCCCTCTCTGGTTTCTTCTTGTTTCATCTTTTCCTCTCTTCCCCTATGACCCTCTGCCTTGTTTCTCAAATTCTGCACATCAGTGAGATCATACGATAATTGTCTTTCTCTGACTTACTTCGCTTAGCAGAATATCCTCCAGTTCTATCCATGTCATTGCAAATGGCAAGATATCATCTTTTGATGGCTGCATAATATCCCATTGTGTGTGTGTGTGTGTGTGTACACATCTTTATTCATCTGGTGATGGACATCTAGGCTCTTTCCATAGTTTGGCTATTGTGGACACTGCTGCTATGAACATTGGGGTGCACGTGCCCCTTCAGATCACATTTGTGTCTTTGGGGTAAATACCCAGTAGTGCAATTGCTGGGACTCTATTTTCAACTTTTTGAAGAACCTCCATACTGTTTTCCACAGTGGCTGCACAGCTTGCATTCCCACCAACAGTGTAGGAAGGTTCCCCTTTCTCTGCAACCTTGCCAACATCTGTCATTTCCTGACTTGTTAATTTTAGCCATTCTGACTGGTATGAGGTGGTATCGCGTTGTGGTTTTGACTTGTATTTCCCTGGATGGCATTAATATTATTAACTGCTTGTTTGTATTTTGCTTTGTTGGGTGTTTGGGAAGTTTCCCCTTGCTACTCAAAATTAAATGTATTTTAAAATTTATCTTATGATTCATGCATGACATACATAACATAAAAGCAATTTTCTGTAAACAAGAATAATTTAAATCCAGCTGTGTCCTGATGCAAATCAACTGTTATATAAAATTAATGCTTCACCTGTAGGTAGCAATCTCAGTACCTTCCTCCAACATTATCCAATCAAGGATCCCACTGCACGTGAATTCACTACACTTCAGAATTCAAGTCACTGTGCCTTTCTTCCTTAGGAGATGCCATTATTATCATGAAGAAGAGGGATTCATGCATCTGGGCTCCAATGACCTGAATGCTGCATCATAAAGATTTCTATAATAATTAATAAAGATTTGATGATTTAGAGATGCATCTTCTATCCCAATATACTAATATACTGTCATGTTAGGCTTCAAATAAAGCTGAAATAACAGATGAGCACTATTTAATTCTTTATACTGGTTTGTAAATGGTGTTAACTGTTTTTAGCTTTATTTCTCTGTTACAAATGTTCGAATACATAAAATTAATCACATAAATCCTACCATAAAGATAATTACCTACCATTTCTGTATAATCTTTTAGACTCTATATATTCACACACATGAATATATTTAAATGGGAAATGATAATAACAGCTATAAACCACACACAACTCAAAAATAAGTGATGAATCCTTTGACATGAATATTCACCAAAAATTATCATTTCTAATACTTAAAACAACACTTTTACACCAGAGCACTAATTTAAAAAGGGGGGGAGTGGCTTCTGTTTCCAACCAAGATGATGGATTAAGGTGAAGCCAATTTATGCCCTCATCTGAAAACAAAACAAAACCCTGCATAAAAACCTGGAAATAATGGTTTTCAAAACACCAACATGAAGCAATGAGGCCAGTGATGCCTGAGAGATGAGACACTGATATGAGTTCTATAACTGCCCCAGCTTACTCCCTTGGGCAGGTTTCCTGGTCACAGGACTGAAAAGGGGAACTAAAGCAGAGCCTGGCAGACTCCCCAACCTGAGGAGATGAAGAAGCTGAGAATCCAAGAGGAATAAGACAACTACAACTCATATGAAAACTACCAGAGAGGAGAGAGCTGCACACAGGAAAAAATCCAAGAGTACCACATACAGGCATGTGAGGAAACTACTCAAGGCAGGAGAGAAGCCAAACCAAAAGGAGTAGTAAAGAGAACAGTGCTCCAACAGTCCTGAGAACAGTGTCTATCCCAGAGTCAGACTGAAGAACTCATAATTCAAAGGAATTATTAAGAATGCTCAGAAAAGTAGTCCTCAGGTATTCCTGTGGTAATTTTAGAAACGTATGGCCTCAGTAGTGGGGAATAATTAGCTTCACTGAGTGCTCTTCAAAACCCACATTACAAAGCATAAAATAAGACGTGAACATATCATTCTGTCTCCAAGTAATCATCACTTCATCCCAGAACAAAACTCAAGATTTATAGGACCACAAAAATATCCAGCACGCAACAAAGTAAAATAACAATGTCTGGCATCCAAAGATTACCATATATGCAGATAAGCAGGAAGACACAAGACACAATGAGGAGAAAAATCAGTCAATCAAGAATGACCCCAAACTCAATAAAATGTTAGAACACAAAGGGGTATCAAAACAGTTATAACCATATTCCACATGTTCAAAAGTTTAGGGAATATAGAAAACCCAAACCATTTTTGAGAGAGTTAAACTAAAATATGAGATTAAAAATATAGGACTACTACTGTAAGGCTTGGGGATGTGTCACATCCAACGATGATGATGGTTGGAAATGGGACAAAATCAGCGCCATCTAAATCATGATGCGCATTCCACATGAGGAGGATTCCTCATGTTAACAAAAAAAAAAGGGGGGGGGGGCATGTGGAGTTCAGTTTTAAGTTCCTCCAAGACAGGCCTAAGGGTACAAGGTAGGGGCGTGCCAGAAAAAGACAGGCCTAAGGGTATGGGCGTGAAACTATTCCTGGAATTTATCTTCCCTGCATGATGCCTAGCCCCTGAGTTGTTCAAACGCACCAATGAAATGCATAGATTTAGGTAACTGCCATATAAAGAATAAGGAACTCGCCTACATGTGTAGTGACTTAAGTGCTTGTTTACTCGAATGCATAAAAATGCTTTGAAGGAGAGAGGCGGGGCTTCTTGCCTTAGCACTGCGCTGTGTCGTGTGTGCTGGTGGGAGCCCCAGCTACCTGGAAATAAACCCTCCTGCTCTTGCATCCAAAAAAAAAAAAAATAGGGGATGTGACTAATGGCAATTAAATACTGCAAAAGAAAAATCTGCTGGTCATAAAAGCATAGCAGTTAAAGATTTTCCAAATGAGACACTGACCCCCCCCCCAAAAAAAACTCAAAATAAAGCTGAAAGAGCACTGGTGAGTTGTGGGACAACTTCAAGTGGCCTAATATATGTATAAACAGAGTCCTCAATGGTAGAGGTAGAAGTTAGAAAAAGCAGTTGTATTAAATTTAACCCAAATTTCATTTGTTTCAGTTCAACTTCTTTAAAAGCCAACTGACTTTTCAAACAAGAATAAGAGCAATGTATGTTGTGGTTTTACTATATGTAAAAATAAAATGAGTACAATATATGTTCCCTGACCCCAGCAGAATTAAATTAGAAATCGGTAACAGACTTCTGGAAAACTCTCAAATATTTTAAAACTAAATGATACGCTTCTAAATAATTAATGGATTAAAGAAGACATCAAAAGGAAACTAAAAAAACACAGTATACTAAAATTTGTGGGATGTTGCTACAGCAGTACTTGGGTTTAGAGCTTTAAAGAGCTGTATTAGAAAAAAAAGAAAAATTCCATAGCAATGACATTAGCTTTTACCTCAAACTACAAACAGATAAGCGAATGAAACCCAAAGTAAACAAACTAAAAAGAGGAAATACCAGAGGTCAGAGTGGAAATCAATGAAATACAAAACAAAAATAAAATCAATGAAACCCAATTCTGGGCTTTTTTTTTTTTTTTTTTAATAAGATCATTAAAATTGATACACCTCTACTCATATTGGCCACGGGGTAGGGATGGGTGGAGAGCGCAGTAAGAAATGAGAGAGGTGACATCACTGTGAATTCTAGAGTTATTAAAAGAATAAAGAGGGAGAAGAAGGAATAACCATGACAAAAAGTTTACAACTTGAATGAAAAGGACAAATTCCTTGAAAGACAGCAACTACCAACACAAGTACCTTATAGGCCTACTGTCTGTCTATTCAAGAAACAAATTTCAACTAAAATCCTTTCCACAAGAAAACTTTACGCTCAGATGGAATTTGGCTATTCTACCAAATATTTAAGAAATACCAATTCGACACAAATTCTTCTAGAAAACCAAAGAGGAGGGGACACTTCCTATCTCATTTTATGAGGCCAGCATTACCCTCAAACCCAAACCAAAGACATTTTAAGAAAAAGTACAGACCTGCATCTCTTAACATAGATGTAAAACTTCCCCCCCAAATATGTTTATTTTATTTTTTCAGTGTTACAAGATTTATTGTTCATGCACCACACCCAGTGCTACATGTAATACGTGCCCTCCTCAATACCCACCACCAGGCTCGCCCAACCCCCCACCCCACCCCTCCTAAACCCTCAGTTTGTTGCTCAGAATCCACAGTCTCTCATGGTTCATCTCCCCCTCTGATTTCCCCCCATTCACCTTTCCCTTCCTTCTCACAATGCCCTCCATGATTTTCTTTATGCTCAGCACGTAAGTGA
>JAQQSY010003144.1:0-13186 GCA_028646535.1 Procyon lotor
CTTAGGCAGGTAGAAAGTTATTTCAGCATCACATACTAGGAGCTCAAATGCCAATGATGTGTCAAATAAATAAATAAAATCTTTAAAAAAAAGATTTATATATGCCATCTCTTATTATAATGTATATGTGTATTTTGGTAAAAAGAACCAGTGAACAACTAATTAATATAACGATTCAGATTACACAACAATGTGAGAAAATTTTAGAAAAAAGGTAAGTGCAAAAGTAGGATACTTTATTGAATATACAATTACATATCAAAGATATATGCAAAAATAAAGGGTAAAATGTTGAATAGTGAAACATTAAAATTAATATTTAGGCTTCTTGGCACTTTTCTGACTTTAGATTCATTTGCTGAAATTATCACAAAGTATAGTGGCATTCCTCTTATGGGTATTAGTTGGTGCTTTCTGGGTTCTGTGCCTCATAAGACCCTGTGCTATTGGGGGGCCTGGGTGACTCTGTCGTTAAGCGTCTGCCTTCGGCTCAGGTCATGATCCCAGAGTCCTGGGATCGAGCCCCGCATCGAGCCCCGCATCGGGCTCCTTGCTCGGCAGGAAGCCTGCTTCTCCCGCTACTGTTCCCTTTGCTTGTGTTCCCTCTCTCGCTGTGTTTCTCGCTGTCAAATAAATAAAATCTTAAAAAAAAAAAAAAAGACCCTGTGCTATTAAACTACTAAATACTTGATGGTTCCACACTAAGCTTGATGCTGTAGCAATATATCAGCTACTCCCAATGCATTACGGAGTTTGTCAAGTTTTAATGACAAAGCTAGTGGTAGGTTTTTATTTTGCTCTTCTAACAGACTCTGACACTCTCTCCCAACCTCTTTTGGGGAATTTGAGAAATACATATACCATGTTTTTGTTATCAGAAGTGCTCCAGGATGTTTTTTATTTGTGTCTATAATTCTTATTTTTAGTTTTCTTTTGGATAGATCTTTTTTCTCCTGATCTGAAATTATAAATTTTGTTCTTCTTTTGGAGCTTGTTCTTAAAATTTCCTTACATATATTTAATTTTAACTTCTCAAAATAATCAGGAGATTATCTTCCCAAATGATGTCAGAATTTGAGCATGCTGATAATCATCATCACTTCTTAAACATTGTTGCTGCTCAATATTTTCATTGTTTTATTTTTACATTTTTATTTTTAAATTATTTTTGTGTTATGTACTTCATGCTTTAGACATTTCTTTAGGCCACTTCTTTTCTTCTTTTACATGATTCTTGTCTTCCACCTATACCAATCTCTGCTTCTTTAATTATGACTGTTTTTTATTGGAAATTGCCATTGATAGACACATTTTGATAGAAAATAGCTTTATTTTTGTCCTATATCTTTTTCTTAGTATTTTAAAGATAATCAGTTGGCTTCGTGTTGCTCATAAAAAAGTTTGCTATAGACCTAATTTTATTTCTTGCCTGATTATTTTTGAGATCTCTTAATTTCAGTATTATAAAATTTCACTAAGGTATGTTCAACTATGGATTTCTTTCCTCTCTCCTACTTGAAATCTTTTATGCTTCTTTGCATTGTAGGCCTTGTCTTGTATTCACTTCTGATACATTTTATGTCTGAAAATTTCTCTTTCCTTCATTATAACAGTATTTTTTAGTAAATCCTAATATATGTGTTCGTATCTCCATTCCTATTATGTTCATACCTATTTATATCCATAAATCATATTATGTGCATGTATGATATGTATATTTGTACATACACATATATATCCATTACTATTATATCCATTCCCATTTATATCCATAAATCCTATTGTGTGTGTGTATATAAATATACCTATTCTAACCTGTTTATTTTTTTTCAAAGATTTTATTTATTTATTTATTTTGAGAGAGAGAGATTGGGCATGTATGAGAGGGGGAAGGAGCAGAGGGAGAGGAACAGGCAGACTCTGCTGAGCCCAGAGCCCCATGTGGGGCTCAATTTCAGGACCCTGAGATCATGAAATTGACCCAGCCAAAGCCAAGAGTTGGACAATTAACCAATGAGCCACCCGGGCTCTGCTCACCTCCTTCTTTTAACCTCTCTTTCACATCTTTGATCTTTTATCTCCTTTTATTCTGGAAGGTAATCTGAGATGTCTTCTAATTGTCTTTTTATCTTCTGCTTAATATATTTTTGTGTTTTTATTTAATTTTATATTTTCATTCTATGTTCATTTTCACAGTTTTTTTTCATATTTATTGTTGATTTCAAGCATTTACTTTATGCATCTTTATTTAAAATATTTATTTTATTCTTCCAGGCAGTTAGTGTACGAATTAACCACCAATTAATATAATAATACTTGAGAGTAAAATTATGCTGTTAATTGTTTTGGATGCCTCTTGCTTTTATGGTCTTGTTATCATAAATGTTTGTAATTTTTGTCTGTGAGGCAACTTTATCTGGGAGAAGACTGTTTTGGTCTGAGTTGAGAGTTGGACTGTATCTTCATAGTGGGTTTTGGTTTATTTTCATCAGACATACTAGGAGTTCAAATGCCAATGATCAGTATTTTTTCTTTTTCCTTTTTTTCAGTGACAAAACTTTATGTTAATTTCATGGCTTGAGGATGCCCTGAGCAATGTCTGGGTTGAACTGAAAAGTTTCCTTTTTGTGTGTTTTCACCCACAGGTTATGTAGATACAGTGAAGCTTGTAACTGTCTCTGCATTTCTCTTTTCACCTTCTTTTCCAGGCTTATTGATAGTTGAAATTCCTGGCTTATCTTTAGTGATCTTATTTTCTAGCATGGCGCAAGGTGTAGTCCCCTGGGCTCATGTAGATGTAACCCTCTCTAATATGTTTTCCTACCACCCGAGACCTCACATGGGAGCAGCCTCAGCTCTTCTGCTTTCCTCACTAGGGTACAGCTTTGATATCATTTCTGGAAACTGGAAATTTCCTTTTCTTTAAGGCGAGATCAGATTTGAATTTAAAGTAGATTTGTTAGGTTTTGCCTAGGATATCCTATGTTTATGGCGGAGGAATATTTAGATTTTTTCAATCTACTCCATTACAATAATCACAATTATATCCTGCATATCAGCCTCTAAACAGTTCAGAAAGTTTTTTCACTTCACTGAAATAAAAGACATTTCACACTTTAACTTCACAGAAGAAAAGGAAACAAAACAATAATTATATCATATCATTATTTAAAAACTTTACATACAGACTTTGAAAAATACTTCAATTTTTTAAATCACTTCAGATAAATAACAGATAATTTTATTTTATACATATTTTATGAGAACAATCTGCATTTTATTTATTTATAGCCTTATGTTTTTTATATTTTTCTGGTTTTATTGAGGTATGACTGACAAATAAAAATCATATATATTTAGGCTGTACACTGTGATGTGTGAAAGCATCATCAAATGTTTTTGTACATTTTTTAAAAGTGTGTGACATGTTGATTTAATATACATATACACTGTGAAATGATCACAGTCAAGTTAATTAACATGTCCATCACCTCACTAAATTTGCTAAGACTGTAAGTATTTATGGGATAAAGAAAGGACATCATACCCTATGACCCTAAATAATTAAAAATAACTTTGCTTATTGTATAACTATTACAGTTGTATATGTCATGATGACAGTATTTAGTGTTACCTTTTATTAATCAATTCTTTCCCCTTCATATTTTGTAGACACGTGATGGTAATGTGTTATAATTTTTGGGATTTATATGCCTAAGAAGCTACCAATACACTTTAAGGAATAAACTTCCATGAAAAGTTGCCTGTTAGCTAAAGACCATAAAGCAAACTTCTCTATTCTCAGGCATTTCCTTAAAATATGATTCGATGTCTGTGAGTGCGTAATTTTGTCAAATTGCAGACAATGTTAGGAAAATACAGTAACACCTACTCATGTGAAATAGGAAGCACTATAAGAATAGAAAACTGTTGACTTGCTATAAACTTAATATGCACTTAAGTGTAGTGGATAATTAAGAGGAGACTATAAATATAATATCACTCCTTATCTTAAAATATTTCCTATTTCTGGGGTGCCTGGGGTGGCTCAGTCGTTGGGCGTCTGCCTTCGGCTCAGGTCATGATCCCAGGGTCCTGGGATCGAGCCCCACATCGGGCTCCTTGCTCGGCAGGAAGCCTGCTTCTCCCGCTACCATTCCCTCTGCTTGTGTTCCCTCTCTCGCTGTGTTTCTCCCTGTCAACGAAATGAAAATCTTTAAAAAAATATATATTTCCTATTTCCAAAATGTGATATTTTCATTTTTTTCTTAAACATAAACTTTACCTAAGTTATATCAAATGATATGTTTGTAGATACTGCTTTATATGTTCAAATCTATTGCAAAAGAAGTGAAATTAGAAAAGCAATCCTCCATATCTGGGAAAGTTGAACATAACTTTTGATGTGACTAAAACATATTTTTTCTTTAAAAAACTTAGAAAAACTACTTAAGAAATGTTAAAAAGGTAATGGAGCACATTAACTCACATCATTCACTCTACAATTTGAGGAATTCAAAATGGGTCATTAACTATAATTTGACAATGCTGTTCTGAGTAGGAAAAAAACAGAAATGTTACTACAAAGCTTCATACTCTATTCCTTTTAAAAGTGTATAGTTACCACAATAATAAAAGCATTTAAAAGGCTTTTTCTTTTGACTGTGAAATTTAATTATATATGACATGCTTTATAAAAAAACCTTTCAGTTAGAGCTTTTAGGCAATTGCTACTTTTAGTTCAGTACAATCTATAACATCAATTTTCTATTATTGAAATTATATTACTAATTGAAAGCTACAGATACACAATTGCAATTGCTTTAGGAAAGAAAATATTCATGATTTTAGAGTCTACTTCTGTCAGGTGTTGAACCCAAAAGTTCTCATTTTAGCCATAGCAAAGTCTGTCTTAACCAGATCCCAGTCAAATCATAACTTAATTATTTCAGCATCACATAGCTATTCCAGCATTCCAGCATAGGGTTTATCCCAGTGTAAAATCTATTTTCTAGGTATAAATAATGATATAAAGTGATTTACACATGTAAAAAAAGCAATTTATTTAGGTCTATAGTTCAATAAAATTACTTTCAAACTGATGACTGTGAGTCAACTATTCTGGTAGATTTGTAGTGTATTATATTGAGGATTTTTTTTCTTCCAAGTTTTTATTTAAGTTCCAGTTAGTTGGGGCACCTGGGTGGCTCAGTGGGTTAAGCCTCTGCCTTCGGCTCACGTCATGATCTCAGGATCCTGGGAGGGAGCCCCGCATGGGGCTATCTGCTCAGGAGGGAACCTGCTTCCTTCTCTCTCTGCCTGCCTCTCTGCCTACTTGTGATCTTTCTCTTTGCCAAATAAATAAATAAAATCTTAAAAAATAAAGTTCCAGTTAGTTAAGCCACAATGTAATATTAGTTTCAGGTGTAAGATTTAGTGATTCATCACTTACATACAACACCCAGTGCTCATCACAAGTGCCCTCTTTAATCCACATCACTCGTTTAACCCCTCCCCCAGCCCACCTCATTGAGTTTTAATTTACATTTCTTTAATTACTATGAGATTAAATACCTTTTTACATATAAGTCATTTGCCTATGTTCTATTGTGACATACCCATTCAAAGTGTTACCCAGTTTTCTATGCAATTTCTTTTTAAAATAGTAATGTGATTTATACTCCAGGTACAAGCCATTTACGCCTTGTATGATCTGTAAATACCTTTTCAGAGTTTGTCATTTCCCGTCAGTCTCCGTACTGTTTTTTAGTGATTAGAAATTTCACTTTTCTTTTATGTCTAATCTTTCTATTTGAAAAATAATCTTTGCCTACATTAGATTTAGGGAGATATTCTTCTGTACTATAATTTAGAAGTGTTAATATTGTGTTGTAGGTGCTATATTCTGAAATATTTTATCAGGATATATGGGAGGCAATAAGAAACCCAAGGAACTCACCATTGTGTTATTCATCATTCAGAAGTCCATAGGTTGACTTCCTTCTTCTTTCTACCTATCACAGTCTTTCTATGCTTGTTTATGGCCAGGATGTTTTAGTTGTATAGTAGAAGGTCTGGAAGAAGTAATATATCTTAATAGAATCAGAAATTATCCAGTAATTTTGCAAGTTGTGTGTGTGTTATTTGTACTTAATGCCTGTGTAATGTTGAGAGTTATATCTCAAACTGTCTTATAAGTGTTTTGCCAGCATTCCTTGCTTAATCATGTATCTCAAGTTGTGCATGTTTTCTATCATTGCACTTGGTTATTAAATGGTGGAATAAGCATTATTGTGTTTTCTTTGACCTTGTTGTAGTATGTATGTATCATTTTTACAATTAATTTGCTTGCAATGAATATAATATGTTATGCTTTAGCATTAACATTTAATAGGTAATAAAAAGATCAATTGTCATTTTGCATAAAGACATGTAATTCAATGAGCATATGTATGCATTATGAAAATTTTGTAAAATGAATATATACATTTTGAATATGGTTGCTACCAACTTTTTCTATTTATTTCTACAAAATGGAACCATATAAGTCTTAACTATGGGAGATACCTCATAGACAAGAGAGCTTTTCTCTATTTACTAACAAGCTAAATAGTTGAAAGCAGAACAATACTGAGAACAGATGTTTCAGTACTCATCCAAATAATCTGACCATTTAATTGCCATATGGCAGAAAAACAAAAACAAAAACAAACAAACAAAAGCCACTGAAAACTTGACTATTCCTTATCTTCAGGGAATGTGACACTGAGGATAGAAAATGGGTTACATATATAATACCATATTAGTCAACAATTTCATTTAAAAGTTAATTTTATTAAAAGATAAAAATCACTTCATTATGCAGTAGCACAGTGGTAAATATCATTCAGGCTTTATGCATGACACTCTATATTGATAAAATTCCTGCATGTTAATACTCAGTGCTGGAGAATTCTGCCTGACTTCAATGCCATCTGTTTTCAGATCAATGTATTATAATTGACTGATGGGAATTCTAAAGCAGAAAATCCAGCTGTTCTACATTTGTCCTCTCTGACCAAAAGTTAAATTATCACATTATACATCTACATAATTACATTCATTTCTACTATAATGTGACCTTGTAGATTGTAGAGTCTTTAGTAATCAGATGACACAGGAGCTTCTGTTTGGAGAAAGTTTTATTAATACTACTATATTACCCCATAAGCAAAATTGTGGTGCAGATTTAAACCTAAAAGCTATCCAATTTTAGATCAGTCAGGACTACTGGAGACATTAACAGCTTCTAATACCTGCAACTAATTTGACAGTGAAGGGAACATCACCTGCCATGATGATAATATATGTAGACAACCAGATAGGCCTACGTGGTGTATTGTATGTTTGGTTTTATCTGTGTTGATGTTTAGGGTGTAATGTCTATAACAATACCAGGGGAGGTATTCTCACTGTTGCCATGAGTATGTATAGAACATAATTCTTTTTTTGAAAGAATTTTCCATGAAATATAGGTAATTAAAGATGCAATTTATTTAATTCATTTACTTATCTATTTACTTATAAATGTCATGTTTAAATTTTGGTCATCTCCTAAGATGTGATAGAATTGACTACTTTGAAATTTAAGCTATTGTTTTTTGGTTATTAAGATGACAAAACTAGGATCAATTCAGGATAATTCCATGGAGATATTTTCTACTATAATGTACATATTAGTATTGGTAACAAATATTGCATAACTCTCTCTCTCTCTCTCTCTCTCTCTCTCTCTATATATATATATATATATATATATATACACATCAAAAATAGCCAGTCCATACCCCAGGCTACATAAAATCACTAGGGAGCATGTAATACTAAAGGGAAGCTGAATATACATACCCACCAGACACTTGTGTTACAATTCACCATTGAAATGAACTGCTAAAAAAGGTTAAATAAGAATCAGAGTGTTACAGTATCTAAAATATTCAGTATATAGTTGGAAATCACTCATCAACCAAGAACTCATCTTGGTTCTTACTGAGAACCAAGAAAATGACACCATGAATGACAAAAGACAGTTGATAGACATCAACCCTGATGTGAATCAGATGTTGAAATTGCCTTACAAGAATTTTAAAGCAACTATTGTAAAAATGCTTCCATAAGCAATTACAGATTTTCTTGAAATAAATTAAAACATAGAAAAATCTCACAAAAGAAATAGAAATTATATATTAAAAGAAATGTAAATAATAAAATTGAAAAATGCAATAGCTGAAATACAAACTCACTGGGCAGGCTTAATACAGAGTGTAGATTACAGAGGATGGAATCAGTGACTCTAAGAACAAATCAGTAGAATGAACCAAAGATGAAAAACAAAGGAAGTAGAGTGAAAAAATATGAACATCATCTCACAGAATGTTGAATATATAGATATATAGATATATAGATATATTTTATTTTAATTGCACACTTGCTCATGTGACCAGTACACTCCTTAATCCCCATCACCTATTTAATCCATCCTCCCACCCACCTCCACACTTCCTCTCTGGTAACCATCAGTTTGTTCTCTTAAGTTGAGTCTCTTTCTTGGTTTGTCTCTCTCTCTCTTTTTTCTCTTTGTATGAAATAATATGATATTTGTCTTTCTTGGACTTTCTTATTTCCCTTAGCATTGTATCCTCTAGCTCCATCCATGTCATTACAAATTATTGAGTTTTTATAACTCAATACAAGTTATTGAGTAATAAAACTCAATAATTTTCCATTGTGTGTGTGTGTGTGTGTGTGTGTGTGTGTGTGTGTGTGTGTGTATCACATTTTCTTTATCCATTCATCAATAGCTGGACATTTGGGCTACTTCCATATGCTGGTATAAACATTGGGGTGCACGTATCTCTTTGACATAGTGTTTTTGTATTCTTTGTGTAAATACCCAGTAGTACTGTGACTTCTGGACCATAAGGTAGCTCCATTATTCACTTTCTCAGGAACCTCCACACTGTTTTTCAGAATGGCTGCACCAGTTTGCATACCCCCAACAATATAAGAGGGTTCCTGTTTCTGCACATCTTTGCAAACACTGGTTGTTTCTTGTGTTGTTGATTTTAGGCATTCTGACAAATGTGAGGTGATTTCTCATTGTAGTATTTCCCTGATGATGAGTGATGTTGAGTATCTTTTCATGTGTCTGTTGGCCATCTGGATGTCTTCTCTGGAAAAATGTCTATTCATGTCTTCTGCCCCCCTCCCCGTTTTTTGCATTATTTGTTTTTTAGGTATTGAGTTTATAAGTTCTTAATGTTTTCTTATAGCTGTTTGTATTTCTGCAGTATTTGTTGTTATTTATCCTCTCTCACTTGTGATTTTATGTGGGTCTTTCACTCTTTTCTTGATAAATCTGCTAGTGGTTTATCAATCTTACTGATTTTTTTTTTTTTTCAAAGAACCAGCTCCTAGGTTCACTGATTTGTTCTATTGTTTTTTAAAGATTCTATATCATGCATTTACGTTCTAATCTTTATTGTTTCCTTCCTTCTGCTGTTTTTAGGTTTTGTTTGCTGTTCTTTTTCTAGCTCCTTTAGGTGTGAGGTTAGGTTTTTTTTTGAGATTTTTCTTGCTTCTGAGATAGACCTTTATTGCTGTAAACTTCCCTCTTAGAACCACTTTTGCTGCATTCCAAAGGTTTTGAACCATTGTGTTTTCATTTTCATTTGTTTCCATGTACCTTTTCATATCATCTTTTATTTCCTGGTTGACTCATTCATTGTTAAGGAGCATTTTATTTAATTTCCATGTATTTGTGGTCTTTCCAAATTTTTTCTTGTGGTTGACCTCTAGTTTCATAGCATGTAGTCAGAAAAGATGCATGGTGTATCTAACATTGATATTCTTGAATTTGCTGAGGTTTGTTTTGTGGCCCAATACATGATCTATTCTAGAGAATATTCCATGTGCACTTGAAAATTATGTGCATTCTGGGGGCACCAGAGTGGCTCAGTGGGTTAAAGCCTCTGCCTTTGGCTCGGGTTATGATCTCAGGGTCCTTGGATTGAGCCCCACATCAGAGCCTGCTTCTTCCTCTCTCTCAGCCTGCCTCTTTGCCTACTTGTGATCTCTCTCGGTCAAATAAATAAATAAATAAATAAATAAATAAAATCTTAAAAAAAAAAGACAATTATGTGCATTCTGCTGTTTTAGGATAAAATGTTCTGAATATATCTGTTAAGTTTATTTGGTCCAGTGTATCACTCAAAGTCATTGTTTCCTTATTGATTTTCTGTTTAGGCACTATCTACTGATGTAACAGCGGTGTTAAAGCGCCTTACTATTATGATATTATTATCAGTTTTAATAGTTTATTAGTTTTATTATTATCACTTTTAAACATTAAAAATAATGTTTATTACTAATTGTTTTATCTATTTGTGTGTTTCCATGTTGGATGCATAAATATTTAACAATTGTTGTATCTTCTTGTTGGCTTGTCCCCTTTACTGTGCAGTGCTCTTTGTTGTCTCTTGCTACAATCTCTATTCTAAACTCTGTTTATCTGACATAAGTATTGCTACTTTGGCTTTCTTTTGACATACATTTGCATGATAAATGTTTTTCCATCCCTTCACTTTCAATCTGTAGGTGTCTTTAGGTCTAAAATGAGTCTCTTGTAAGTAGCATATAGATCAGTCTTGTTTTATTTAATCCATTCTGACACCCTATGTCTTTTGGTTGGAGCATTTAGTCCATTTGCATCCAGTGTAATTATTGATAGATATATATTTATTGCCATTTTATTATTCATTTTGTGTTTCTTCCTGAAGATTTTCTCTGGTCCTTTCTTGTCTTTCTCTCCTTCATGGAATACTAATTTTCTTTAGTGATATATTTGGATTTCATCCTCTTTATTCTTTGCATATTTATTGGTGGTTTTTGATTTGTAGTTACTATTAGGTTTGTATATAACCTCTTCTGCATATGGCAGTGTATATTAAGTTGATGGTCATTTAAGTTGGAACCCATTCTTTATTCCTCTCCTTCCCACATTTTAGGTACATACTGTCATATTTTACCTCCTTTATTTTATGAATCCCTTAATTGATTTTTACAGAAGTATATATTTTTACTGCCTTTGTGTTTTTTACTTTTCATACTCTCACTTATGAACTTCCTTTCCACTCAAGGAGTCCCTTTTTTCTTTTAGGGCTGGTTTAGTGGTCATGAACTCTTTTAATTTTTGTCTAAGAAACTCTTTATCTTTCCTTGTTTTCTAAATGATGCCCTCACTGGATAGAGTATTCTTGGCTGCAGGTTTTTCCCATTCAGCACTTTGAATATATCATGCCACTTTCTTCTGAATTAGAAATTTTCTGCTGAAATATCCTCTGCTAGACTTATGGGTTTTCTCATGTAAGTTACTGTCTTCTTTTGTCTTGCTGCTTTTAAGATTTTTCTTCATACTATATTTTGCCATTTTTTTTTTAAAGATTTTATTTATTTGACAGAGAGAAACATAGCGAGAGAGGGAACACAAGCAGAGGGAATGGTAGCGGGAGAAGCAGGCTTCCTGCCGAGCAGAGAGCCCGATGCGGGGCTCGATCCCAGGCCCCTGGGATCTGACCTGGGCCGAAGGCAGACGTTTAACGACTGAGCCACCCAGGCTCCCCTATTTTGCCATTTTAATTACAACATATCTTGGTGTGGCTCTGCTTTTGTTGATTTTTTGGGGAGTTCTCTGGTTCTCTTGGATCTGGATGTCTGTTTTATTCCCCAGATTATGGAAATTTTCAGCTATTATTTCTTCAAATAAATTCTTTTTCCCCTTTCTTTCTCTTCTTCTTTGGGGACTCTTATACCACAAATGTTATTTTGTTGATACGGAACAAACTAATTCAAGACTTAAAATTACAATAACTGAAATGAAAAACTCACTAGAGCATCTCAGTATGGTTTAAGCAGGCAGAAAATAGGATCAAAGAACTTGAAAGTAGGTCATCTGAAGTTATTTTTCTGAGGATCAGAAAAAATAAAGAATGGAGAAAGCTAAATAGAGTCTAAGAGACTAAGAGTCTAAGTCTAAGAATTATTACCTAATAAGGTAATAATTCATGCCACAAGAGTGAACCTTGAAAACATTATACTAAGTGAAAGAAGCCAGTTACAAAAACATATGCATTGTGATGCCATTTATAGAATATCTCTAGAAAAAAGCAAATATATAGATGATGTGAATCATCATGAAGCATACCAACATATATAAAGGGAATCCTAGATGTAAAATAAAAATAGAGTGGGACAAAAAGGATATTTGGAGATATAATGACTAAAACTTTTCATATTTTATAAAAGACAATATACACTATCAAGAATCTCAAGAAATCAGAAAAATAAAAAGATCTACACAAAGACACATTACAATCAAATTTTTGAAAGACAATCTTGGAAAGCAGCAAGACAAGTGACTCCTCATGTATAGGGTATCTTCAGTAGGATTAATAGCAAATAACTCATTATAAACCATGGCAACCAGAAGTACTAGGTGCCATTTTATTTTAAGTGGTGAAAGAAAATATTGTCAACCAAGAGTACTAGTATCCTTTAGAAATGAAAAAGAAATTAAGACATCCCTAGGTAAATGAAGCTGAGAAAATTCAAAACTAGTAGACCTACTCTACCAGAAATGCTAAATAGAATCTCTCAGACTGAAATAAAAGGACACTAGCCAGTAACTCAAAATCATACAAAGATGCAAAGAACCCAAGTAAAAGTAATTATATAGGTAAATATGAAAGCTAGTTTTGTTGTATTTTTTATTTGTAAATGCTCTTTTTATTTCCTACATTATTTAAAAAAGAAAATGAATAAAATATAATTATAAATCTATGGTGATGGCTTCTGAGGCATAAAGATGTAATCTATGACAATAACAAAGTAAAGGGAACAGTCAACAAAACAAACAGGCAACCCACAGAATGGGAGAAGATATTCGCAAATTACACTACAGGCAAAGGTCTGATATCTAAGATCTATAAAGAACTCCTCAAACTCAACACTCACAAAATCGATAATCACATCAAAAAATGGGCAGAGGACATGAACAGACACGTCTCCAAAGAAGACATACAAATGGCTAATAGACACATGAAAAAATGTTCATCATCTTTAGACATCAGGGAGATTCAAATCAAAACCA
>JAQQSY010003145.1:0-13185 GCA_028646535.1 Procyon lotor
GGCTCGATCCCAGGACCCTGGGATCATGACCTGAGCCGAAGGCAGACGCTTAACGACTGAGCCACCCAGGCGCCCCCCATAGATGGTTTTTATGAAATGTTCCCTTTGTCCCTACGCTCTGAAGAGTTTTAATCATGAAAAGATGCTGAATTTTGTCAAATGCTTTTTCTACAGCAGTTGCAAGGGCCATATGGTTCTTGTCTCTTCTTTTATTAATGTGTTCTAGCACATTGATTGATTTGCAAATTTTGAACCACCCTTGCATCCCAGGGATAAATCCTACCTGGTCATGAGAGATAATCCTTTTAATGTACTGTTGGATCCTATTAGCTAGGATCTTATTGAGAATTTTGGCATCCATATTCATCAGGGATATTGGTCTATAATTCTCCTTTTTGATGGGTCTTTACCTGGTTTGGGGACCAAGGTAATGCTGGACACGTAGAATGAGTTCGGAAGTTTTCCTTCTGTTTCTGTATTTTGAAACAGTTTCAGGAGAAGAGGTATTATTTCTTCTTTGAATGTTTGGTAGAATTCCCCAGGAAATCCATCAAGCCCTGGACTCATTTTTTGGGAGGTTTTGATCACTGCTTCAATCTCATTACTGATCTATTCAGGTTGTCAATTTCTTCCTGTTTCAGTCTTAGTTTATAATTTTCTAGGAATGCATTCATTTCTTCCAGGTTGCTTAATTTATTGGCACATAGTTGTGTTTTTTGTTTGTTTTTTGTTTTTTCATAGTTGTTGATAATAATTTCTAATAATTGTTTCTATTTCCTTGGTGTTAGTCGTGATCTCTCCCATTTCATTCATTTAACTTTATTAATTTGGGTCCTTTCTCTTTTCTTTTGGATAAGCCAGTGTTTTATCAAGTTTATTAATTCTTTCAAGGAATCAGCCTCTAGTTTCATTGATCTGCTCTACTGTATTCCTGATTTCTAGTTCATTGACCTCTGCTCCAATCTTAATTTTTCTTAATTTTCTTAATTTTTCTTGTGCATTGTTTAGGCTTTATTTGTTGTTCTTTCTCCAGTTCTTTAAGTTGTAAAGTCAGTTTCTGTATTCTAGATTTTTCTATTTTTTTGAGTGAGGCATGGATGGCTATGTATTTCCCCCTTAGGACCACCTTTGCAGTATCCCATAGGTTTTAGACTGATACGTTTTTGTTCTCATTGGCTTCCATGAATTGATTAAGTTCTTTGATTTCCTGGTTGAACCAAACATTCTTAAGCAGGATGGTCTTTAGCTTCCAAGTGTTTGAATTTCTTCCAAAATTGTTCTTACGATTAAATTCCAGTTTCAAAGCATTGTGGTCTGAGAATACGCAGGGAATAATCTCAACCTTTTGACATTGGTTGAGACCTGATTTGTGATCTAGTATGTGGTCTATTCTGGAGAAAGTTCCATGTGCACTTGAGAAGAATGAGTATTGCTGTTTTAGGGAAAACTGTTCTATATATATCTATGAGGTCCATCTGGTCCAGTGTGTCATTCAGAGCTCTTGTTTCTTTGTTGATTTTCTGCTTAAGATTATCTGTCTATTGCTGACAGTGGAGTGTTGAAGTCTCCTATTATTAATATATTATTATCAATATGTCTCTATTTTGGTTAACAGTTGGCTTATGTAGTTGGCTGCTCCCATGTTGGGGGCATAGATATTTACAATTGTTAGATCCGATTGTTGGATAGACCCTTTAGTAATGATACAGTGTCCTTCTATCTCTCTCTCTCTAACAGTCTTTTCTAAAATCTAATTTGTCTGATATGAGAATTGTTACCCAGCTTTCTTTTGAGGTCTGCTGGCATGAAAAATGGCTCTCCATTCCTTCACTTTCAGTCTGGATGTATCTTTAGGTTCAACATGAGTCTCTTGTGGACAGCATATGGATGAGTCATGTCTTTTTATCCAATCTGCAATCCTGGGAGCATTTAGGCCATTCACAATGAGAGTGATTACTGGAAGATATGATTTTATTGTCATCATGTTATGTGTAAAGTCCTTGTTTCTATAGTCCTTGATTCTCTCTAAGTTTCTGTTCCAGATCACTCTTGCAGTCTTTCTTCTTTTACAGAACCCCCCTTAATATTTCTTGGAGGGCCGGCTTGGTGGTCACATATTCTCTCAGCTTCTGCCCGTATTGGAAGCTCTTCATCTGCCCATCTTTTCTGAAAGACAGCCTTGCTGGATAATGTATCCTTGGCTGCATGTTCGTCCCATTTAGTATCCTATGAATTGCCAGTTCTTTCTGGCTTGCCAGACAGGTGTGACATTATTCTGCTGTTCCTCCCTCTGTGTCTATATGTAAGAAATCTCTTCCCTCTCTCTACTTTCAAGATTTTCTTCAATCTAAGATTTGCAAATTGTACTATTACATGTCATGGTGTTGGTCTGTTCTCAGTGATCTTGGGAGGGATCCTCTCTGCCTCTTGGACATGAATGCTTGTTTTCTTCCCCAGACTAGGGAAGTTCTCAGCTACGATTTGCTCAAATATATCTTCTAGACCTCTCTCTCCCCCCCAGTCCCTCAGGGATCCCAATAATTCTGATATTGGAACGTTTCCCTGAGTCACTTATCTGTTTGATTTCTTGGGTTTTGTCTTTCCCATGCTGCCTCAATTTCCTTCTTTTCTATCATCATATTCTCTAGCTCACTAATTCATTCTTCTACCTTATTTACCATGGCAGTCAGAGTATCCAGTTTCGACTGCATTTCATTCATAGTATTTTTAACTTTAGCCTGATTAGATTTCATTTCTGTCCTCAGAGATTCTATATTGTCATTAATGTTTTTCTCAAGCCTAGATATCACCTTATTACTCTGAAGTCTATTTCTGACATCTTGTTTATACCCATATCCATTAGTTCTATGGCAGAGGCCACAGTTTCTGATTCTTTCCTTTGTTAGGGGTTCCTCCTCAGTCATTCTGTGGAGGGCTAGTTGAGAGAATATACAGAGTCCAAATTATTGGCCATAACCCAAGCAAAATGCACCTGTTTTATGGCACCTTAGAGTTGTTGGCCTCTTGTTCTTCCAGCCTGTCTTCTAGGGTAGGTGTCTGCCATGCTGTTACTCAGGCAACCCTGTTTGGGCAGAGTTGCCCTTTCCCGTCTGTAGGGAAGGATGGGCTCAGTGAAAATCGATTTCCAGGGACTTTTGTTCTCTGGCATTCTTCCGCATCTGTTCCAAGAGTCATAGCAGAAGTAACCGTATCCAAACCTGTATCTCAGAACAGAGAGATCACAGTCGGCTCTTTACTGAGCTCTCCAGGCCACACTATCTTCGTTTCCGTCTATGCTACTAAAAACTTGCATGTGCATCCCTGCAGCTCTAGGTTTCAGTTTCCTTAAAGTCCTTTCCCTGCCACTACTGGTCTGCGAGTCTGTGCCCAGTCCCCAGTGAGGGAGGCTTTTGCTTTCCCAGTGTAAGATCATGGAGGCTGCCATCCCCTTCATCTTTTGATATCTGCCTGCACAATCACAACTCCCTACTTCATACCTCGAGACTAAACACCATAGATATTCTGTTTGTAGAGATCCAGATATATCTTCTTACATCTCGGGCTGATTTCATGGGTGTTCAAAATGGTCTGGTAGATATTCAGCTCAATTCAGGGGACCAGTTGAAATAAGGTCTTGTTCTCCTCTGCCATCTTTATTTCAACCTGACACTCTAATTTTTAATATCATTTTGATATAAAGTGTTATAACTTCAGCAACCACTTATAGAGTTAACATTGTAACCCCATGAAATTTCACTAATTTTACATGTGTCCTAATTTTGACAGATCACAAAGAGAAAATTTGTGCTTAGAGACAGTAGAGTCCATACAATAAACTTTAATACAGTTCCATGTGTACTTAAAAGCAGTATTTAGAAATATTCTATTTTTTAATAACATACATTTAATTAAAAAAACTATTATTTTCCAAAAAAAAAACCATTTAGTTAAAAGAGTGGCACTGGTTTGTTTTGTTTTGTTTTTTGAGTTGTTTTGTTTTTAGTTTTGTTTTAGTTTTGAGTTGAAACAAAATGTTACATTAGTTTCAGGTGTACAACACAGTGATTTGACAAGTTTATACATTATGCTACCCTCACCACAATTACAGCTACCATCTATCACCATATATCGCTATTATAATATCACTGACTGTATTTCCTATGCTGTGTCTTTTATTTCCATGACTTACTCATTCCATCATTGGAAATCTGCATCTCATACTCCTCTTCACACATTTTGCCCATGCACCCTCCTCTCTCCACCCCTCTGGCAACCATCAGTTTGTTCTCTGTATTTATAATCCTGATTCTCCTTTTATTTTGTTTATTCCTCTATTTTTTTAAATTCCAAATATGAATGAAATCATATAGTATTTGTCTTTCTCGGTCTGATTTATTTCACTTAGTATAATACCCTCTAGGTCCATCTGTGTTGTCACAAATGGAATGATATTTGGGGAGGGGGAGGTTGGTCAGAGAAAGAGAGAGAGAGAATCTTAAGCAGACTCCATGGCCCAGTGTGAAGCCTGACATGGGCTCAATCTCACAATCCTGAGATCATAACCTGAGCCAAAATCAAGAGTCAGACAATTAACTAAGCCACCCAAGCACCCACGATCTCATCTCTTTTAAGGCTATGTAGTATTACTCTGTGTGTGTGTGTGTGTGTGTGTGTGTGTGTGTGTGTGTGTACACATCCCTCCTCATTCGTCTATTAATGAACCCTTTGGTTGCTTCTATGTCTTGGCTATGGTAAATAATGATACAATAAACACAAGGGTGCATGTATCTTTCTGAATTGGTGTTTTCACTTTCCTTGGGTAAATTTCCACTAGTGGAATTATTGGATCATATGGTATTTCTATTTTTAAATTTTTAGTGAAACTGCCTAATTATTGTAACTTATTCTGTACCTTCCAGTATTTTTTTCTAAAAACTGACATGATGTGGTCTCAACTTACTTAATCCATCTGTGAATTTAGAACTAAGTAGAAAGGCCTCTTCTACATAGGTGAGATAGCTATTATGAAGTCTAAAAAAAAAACTAAAAAAAAAAATAAGAATAAAAAAATAAAAATTATTCTAAATATACAGTCCTTATTCAGAGTATATTATACATATTATTTTAACCATCTTAATAGTCTGGTTATCTGATATACAGATAATAAAAGGTAAAACTTAAAAAGAAAAAGGAAATTATATCTCTCATTCTGTCAAGGAGCAGGAAAGCAGAAATGTGTTTTAGGAGAGTTTACATCAATTAGGTAAAAAAAAAAAAAAGCATTTGTTATAGATATTATTTCTATTGAGCCTGGAGAAATGAGGCATTACCATACATAGGGTTTCTAAAGGATATTAATTAAATCACTTTATATTGCAGTTTACATTGGTGATTTTTCAAACCACACAGTCATCAAGTAATGTCACTTTTACTTCAATAAGTTACTGATATGACTATTATAAAAAATAGAAACATTTCAAAGGAATGAGACTGATATTAAAAAAACCAATAGACCTTTAAAACCTCTTTTGCACCTTGGGAAAATGGATGGTTCTAAAGCAAAAGGAAGTGAAAAATAATTTAAACAAACTCCCTACGGCCAAAGCTGAAAAATTTAGGCAACAAATTAAATAATAACAGTATTAGTTTATAACCCAAAGAATAAAATAACTATTTCTATGTCCATAGTTACATAAACAAATAACTAAAAAATAAGTAAGAAAGAAAAGCCAGGTCTATCTTACAGAGGAATTTCAAGTAATACCTAAGCTCATATCATGTGAACGTGCACTGGAGGCTTGAAATGTCTTTCTTTGAGAGTGCCTAAGCGATGTGTATCTCAAACAACCCATGCAGAATTAAAGATACTACCCTTGAAAAATTAGTAGGTGACTAAAAAAAAAAGTCCTACTTATTCAGAACACACAAAAACATAAAATGTATGTGATAAAATTCACAAAATGAATATTAAGAAGTCAGACTTATAAATGAATTATATATTTTCTTGACATTTAAAATATAAGTGTGTGTATAAAATAAACCTATATATCACAATAGACAGATTCTCTCCATCTTTCTAAAAAAGTATACCTTCAAGCTGAACAAAAAAAAAACCACCCTTTAAATCTCTTGCAGAAAATAGGAACCAATTTATATTTAGGAAAGCTTTTTAGTTTCCTTAAAGTGAAGATATTGTTTTTGAATAGATATAAGTGAAATTATATCTAGAGTATCAATAATTTTATACAAAATCTGGAAGTAGAGGTTGAAAAGGGATAGAATTAAAAATAAGAGCAGTCATGAGTTGATGAATAGGTGATGTGTAAAAGAGTATTCAATAGACTGTTAGGTACTTTTGTGATGCTTAAATTTTTCTATAATTAAAAATTTAAACAGTGAGTTTGACTCATGATCTACTATAAAGCTACAGTACTCAAGACATTATGGTACTAGTGAAAGAATAGATAAATTAATGTGACAGAACATAAAAACAAAACAAAACAAAAAAAACAAAAGAACATAAAAACAGAACCACATGAATACATAGCCAACAGATATTTGACAAAGGGGCAAAGGCAAATCTATGTAGAAAATGCAATCTGTGTAAGTCTGTTTGGTTTGTTTCTTAGATTGTACATATAAATGAAACCATACAGTACTTATCTGACTTATTTCACTTAGCATAATACTTCCTAAGTACACCAATGTAATTGCAAATGGCAAGATTTTACTCTTTCTATGTCTAATATTTCACTGTGTGTGTGTGTATCACATCTTTATCCACTGTCCACTGATGAACTCTTTTAGGTTACTTCATACCTTGGCTATTGTAAACAATGCTACAATGAACTTATGGGGGCAGATATAACTTTTGAATTAGAGTTTTCATTCTCTTTGAAAAATACCCTGAAGTGAAAATGCTAGATCATATGGTGATTCTTTTTTTTTTTTTTAAGATTTTATTTATTTGACAGAGAGAAAGAGAGATCATAAGTAGGCAGAGAGGCAGGCAGAGGGAGAGGGGGAAGCAGGCTCCCTGCTGAGCAGAGAGTCCAATGTGGGGCTAGATCCTAGGACCCTGAGATCATTTCCTGAGCAGAAGGCAGAGGCTTTAACCCACTGAGCCACCCAGGTGCCCCTGGTGATTCTACTTTTAATATTTTGAGGAATCTCTATACTGTTTTCCACAGTGGCTGCATCAATTTACATTCCCACCAATAGTGGATGAAAGTTCCCTCTTCTGTACTTTTTCACCACTTGTTATTTCTTTTTGTTAGGTAATGGCCATTCTGACAGGTGTGAGGTGGTATATCTCATTGTAGTTTTTATTTGTATTTTCCTGATGATCAGTGATATTGGGTATCTTTTCATGTGCCTGTTGGCCATCTGTATCTCTTCACTGGAAAACTCTATTCAGGTCCTCTGACCATTTTTTTACTGGATTTTGTTTTATTGTTGTTGAGGTGTATTGAGTTCTTTATATATTCTGGATATCAACCCCTTATCAAATATATCATTTGCAAGTATCTTTCCTCATTCAGTTAGGTTGCCTTTTCTTTTTGTTGATGGTTTCCTTCACTGTATAAAAGCTTTTTAGAATGCCTGGGTGCCTCAGTTCTTGGGTGTCTATTTTCAGCTGAGATAATGATCCCTGGGTCCCGGGACTGAGTCTCACATCAGGCTCCTTGCTCAGTGGGGAGCCTGCTCCTTGCTCTGCCTGCCACTCCCCCCTGCTGTGTGCTCGCTCTCTCGCTCTCTCTCTCTCTTGACAAATAATTACAATTCTAAAACTAAACAACAACAAAAAAGCTTTTTAGTTTGGGGCACCTGGGTGGCTCAGTCATTAAGCGTCTGCCTTCGGCTCAGGTCATGATCCCAGGGTCCTGGGATCGAGCCCCGTATCGGGCTCCCTGCTCGGCAGGAAGCCTGCTTCTCCCGCTACCATTCCCTCTACTTGTGTTCCCTCTCTCGCTGTGTTTCTCTCTGTTAAATAAATAAAATCTTAAAAAAAAAAGCTTTTTAGTTTGATGTAGCCCCATTAACCTTTTTTTTTTTTTGCTACTGTAGCACTTAACTACTGAGACATACCCCTAAAAATATTGTTATATCTGATATGAAACTGGTATGCATTCTTCCAGGATTTTAATGGTTTCAGGTCTTTAAAACATTTTGTGAGGGGGCACCTGGGTGGCTCAGTGGGTTAAAGCCTCTGCCTTTTGCTCAGGTCATGATCTCAGGGTCCTGGGATCGAGCCCCACATCGAGTTCTCTGCTCAGCGGAAGCCTGTTTCCCCCTCTCTCTGCTTGCCTTTCTGCCTGTGATCTCTCTCTCTGTCATATAAGTAAATAAAATCTTTTAAAAAAAATTAGACATTTTGTGCTTATTTTTGTATCCGGCATAAGAAAATGGTCCACTTTTACCATCACCATTTTTGGAAAACTCTGGCTCTTAACCATTTTACGTTCTTGTCTCCTTTGTCATGAGCAGATACGGGTGGGTTTATTTCTGCTCTCTATTAGGCACCACTGATCTGTGTCTGCTTTTGTGCCAGTAACACACTATTTTGATTACTATAGCTTATATATACTTTGAAGTCAGGAAGCATAATTTCTTTAGTTTTGTTCCATGTTCCCAAGATTACACTGGCGACTCAAGGTCTTTAGTGGTTCCATACAGACATTAGATTATTTGTTCTAGTTCTGTGGGAAATACCACTGGTATTTTGATAGGAACTGTAAAGAATTTGTAGATTGCTTTGGGTAGTTTGGACACTTTCACTATTTATTCTCTTGATACATGGGCAGGGTGTTTATCTTTCCATTTATCTGTGTTGTCTTCAATTTCCTTCATCAATGTCTTAAACATTTCAGAGTACAAGTTGTTCAACTCCTTGGTTAAATTTTTTCCTAGGTATTTTATTCTTTTTGATGCAAATGTATATGGTATTATTTTCTTAATTTCTCTGGTAGTTCATCGTTAGAATAAAGAAACAACAGATTTCTATATATTAATTTTGTTTCCTGTAAGTTTACTGAATTCGTAAGTTACTTCTAATAGTTTTTTGAGTCTTTAGGGTTTTCTAAATCTGGTATCATGTAATCAGCAATACCACAGTTTTTTCGATCTTGTCCTTTCCAATTTGTATTATCTTTTCTTTCTTTTTCTTGCCTAATTGTTATGGCTAGGACTTCCAAAACTATGATGATTACAAGTGGCTAGAGTTAGCATCCTTGTCGTACCCCTGATCTTAGAAGAAAAGCTGTCATTGTTGACTGTGATGTTAGCTACAGATTTATCATACATGGCCTTTATTATATTGAGGTATGTTACTGCTATACGCACTTACTTGAGAGTTTCTATCATAAATGGATATAAAATATTTTCAAATGTGTTTTCTGCATCTTATGAGATGATCCTATGACTTTTAACCTTTGTTTTGCTAAGGTGGTACATCATGTTGATTGATTTGTTAAACCATTCTTACATCCCTAAAATGAATCCCACTTGGTCATGGTGTATGATCCTTTTAATATATTGCTAGAATTTAATTGCTAATATTTCGTTGAGGATTTATTCATCTATGTTCATCAGGGATACAGGCCTGTAATTTTCTTTTTCTGTAGTGTCTTTGGTTTTGCTAGCAGGGTAATTCTGGCCTCATTAAATGAGTTTGGTAGTTATCCTTCCTCTTCAATTTTTTGGAGTAAGTCGAGAAGGAAAGGTATTAACTCGTTTTCAAATATTTGTTAGAATTCACCCATAACACCAACTGGACCTAGACTTTTGTATGTTGGGAATTTTTGATTACTAATTCAATTCATTATGAGTGATTGATCTACTCAGATTTTCTCCTTTTCCATGATTCAGTCTTCAAAGATTGTATGTCTCTAGGAATTTATCCAATTCTTATATGTTGTTGAATATGTTGGCATGTAACTGTTTATAATATTCTCCTGCAATCCTTTGTATATCTGTGGTATTGTTTACAATTTCTCTTCTTTCATTTCTAATTTATTTAAGCTCTCTCTTTTTTTCTTGATGAGTCTGGCTAAAGGTTTGTTGATTTTGTTCAACGTTTCCAAGAACAAGCTCTTAGTTTCATTGATCTTTTTTTTTTTTTTTTAGGTCTTTGATCTATTTTAAAATGTTATTTTTATTATTTCCTCCCTTCTACTAACTTTGGACTTCATTTGTTGTCCTTTTTCTAGTTTTTTTTTTTTTAAGATTTTATTTATTTATTTGAGATAGACGGAGAGACAGAGCACAAGCAGGGTGCAGGGACAGAAGGGAGGAAGAAGCTGGCTCCCTCTTCTACAAGGAGCTCAATCCCAGGACCCAGAGATCATGACCTGAGTTGGAGGCAGACGCTTAACCAACTGAGCCACTCAGGTGTCCCTTTCTACTTCTTTTAAATGTAAAATTAGAGTGTTTGATATTTCTCTTTTTTTCTTGAAGTAGGCCTGTATTACTATTAAGTTTCCTCTTAGAACCATTTTTGCTTTGTTCCACAGATTTTGAATTGCTGACGTTCCATTTTCATTTGTCTCAAGGTTATGTTCTGATTTCCTCAATTTTTCATTGACCCACTGTTTAATACCACACTGCTTAGTCTCAACGTGTTTGTGTTTTTTCCACTTTTATGTAACTGATTTTTAGTTTCATATCATTGTGGGCAGAAAAAGTGCTTGTTATGATTTTAATGCCAATTTTATGGAGACTTGCTTTGTGGCCTACTGTGTGATCTATCTTAAAATACTGCTACTCCAACATTTTTCCAACCAATTTGCATGGTATATGTTTTTCATTCCTTTACTTTCAGTCTGTACATTGTTATATCTGGAGTTTCTTAGAGGCAAAACCTATAAAAGGTTTGCATATTTTTATCCATTCAGCCACACTATATCTTTGGAATGCAGAATTTAATCCATTAACGTTTAAAGTAATTATTAACTGGTATATACTTATTGCCACTTTGCTAATTGTTTCCGTTTTTGCAGTTCCTCTCTGTTCCTTTCTTTTCTATCTTTGTGGTCTGAGAGCTTTCTTTAATTATATTTAGATTCTTTTTCCTTTGTATATTTACTTTCTAAGTTTTTTCTTTGTGGCTACCATGAGGTTCCCCATATAACATCTTACGTATGTAACAGTCACTTTTAAGTTGATAGTAAATTAATGTTGAGCACATTCCAGAACTTTATATTTTTACCATACCCCATTTAATATTTTCCTGCTTTGTCTTTTGACCTTCATACTAGCTTTATAAGTGTTTAATCTATAACCTTTATTATTTATTTACTTTTTCTGGTAGATTTTTATTTTATTTTTTTTTTTTATTTATTTTTTTTTAAAGATTTTATTTATTTATTTGACAGAGAGAGAGAGATCACAAGTAGGCAGAGAGTCAGGCAGAGAGAAAGAGGGGGAAGCAAACTCCCTGCTGAGCAGAGAACCTGACGTGGGACTTGATCCCAGGACCCTGAGATCATGACCTGAGTTGAAGGCAGAGGCTTTAACCCACTGAGCCACCCAGGTGCCCCATAGATTTTTAGTTTCATATACTTTATTAGTAATTTGTGCCTTCTCTTTTTAGCTTACAGAAGTTCTTTAACATTTCTTGTAAGACCATGTTAGTAGTGATGGACTCCTTTAGCTTTTTCTAATTTGGAAAATTCCTAATCCATCCTTCAATTCTGAAATGATAACCTTATAGGGTAAAAAAATTCTTGATTGCCAATTTTTGCCTTTCAGCACTTGGGAAGTGTTTTGCTTCCTCCTGCCCAGTAAAGCTTCTATTGAAAAATCTGCCTATGGCCTTACAAGGTTTCCCTTTTATATATTATGTTGCTTTTTTCTTACTTCTTTTACAATTTTTCTCTTTATCCTTAATTTTTGTCATTTTAATTATTTTTCTCAATTATGTTCATCTTATCTGGAACTCTCTGAGCTTCCTGGACCTAGATGTCTCTTTCCTTCCCCAGATTAAGGAACTTTTTGGCCATTAATTTCTTCAAATAATTTTTCTGACTCTTTCTCTTCTTCTGGGACCCCTATAATGAAAATGCAATCCTGCTTGATGTTTTACAAATGTCCCTTGGGGTATCTTCATTTAATTTTTTCTTTTTTTTATTTTTTTTTATTTTGCTGCTCTGCCTCATGTTTTGCATTGCTTTGTCTTCTAGTTTGCTGATGTGTACTTCTCTTTCAACCATTTGGCTGCTGGACTCCTCCAATTTTATTTTTCGGTTCAGTTATAAATTCTGTTTGGTACTTACATTTTCTATCTTTTTGTTCAAATATTCATTATATTTATCCATTTTTCTCTGGAGAACTATGAGCATCTTTATGACCATTACTTTGAATTCTTAATCTGGTAGATTGCTTATCTCCATCTCATTCATATCTGTTTCTAGGAATTTACCTCGTTCTTTGGTTTGAAATATTTTCCTCTGTTTCTCCATTTTGTCTGTTACTGTTATTTCTATGTGTATTAGGGGAAATGGTTACTTCCCTCAGTCTGAGGATTGGTCATGTGTATGAGCTATTCCATGTGGATCAGAAGTGTAATCTCCTCTGGCCATCAGAGCCAGAGACTCTTTTTTTTTTTAAAAGACACATTTATTCAGCGTCATGATCAGACTATTACATTTAGCAATCAACAGCATGGGTGCAAAAAAAAAAAAAATCTACATTAAAACCCTTTGTTGGAATGCTTTATACTTTCCACAGAACAGAAACTAAAATAACCTGTTATACAATTAGTCACAAATACAGTCCTCGAGTTTTTTTGCCCATACACATGAGTATTGTCTAAAACATGTCTTCTTTGTAGCAGCTAGGCCCTGCCACCACTGTGCTTGGCTGAGTTCACAAATCTGTTGTAACTTGTAGCTTCCCTGTCACTTCTCTGGCTCTCCTCTCCTGCTAAGCTTTGTTTTCTGGCAGTAATTAAAACCTTCTGCCACTGCCGTAGCTACTGCTGCTGCTGGAACCACCATAGCCACCTTGGTTTCATGGTTTGGCAAAGTATTGGCCTCCACCACCATAGGGGCCAGAGCTTCTGCCTCCAAAATTTCCTCCTTTCATGGGTCCAAAATTTGAGGATTGATTGTTGTAATTGCCAAAATCATTATAGCTTCCACCACCTCCAAAGTTGTTTCCATCATTACCAAATCCGTTATAGCCATC
>JAQQSY010003146.1:0-13184 GCA_028646535.1 Procyon lotor
ATTAATTTTTATTAACATATAATGTATTATTTGCCCCAGGGTACATGTCTGTGAATCTTCGGGCTTACACATTTCACAGCACTTAATAGCACATACCCTCCCCATTGTCCACAACAAATGTGTTACTATTAATGGCAAAGCTGAGGAGAGCCACGCTGCGAGAAGGGCGGCCTGTCTTTTCGGGTCTCCAGCCCATATCGGATCACGCAGGAGCCTGGCGTCAAACCCGACGCGAGGCCCTCACTTCTCCTGGTCGAGTCGCGCAGAGTCTGCAACGAGGGCAGGGCATGAAACAAAAGGACAGTACTCCCCACAGTGGAAGGACGAAGGCGGGAACCCTAACAGAACCCCAGAGAGAACGAACGGCGAGACTCCGCCTCCTCCTTACCTCCCCAGCCGGTTCTGGTCGCCACGTGATCACCGCCACTCACGTGAGCTCGGCTCTGCGTGATCCGCCGCCGTGTCACGTGAGCTATGGCGGCCACGTGACCGCAGTCTTCGCTGCGTCCTGGGCGCAGAGTTTTCTCTCAGAGTTAACATTCTCGTGTCCCGGTCTTCCCCCGGCCCAATGGAAGAGGACGATGAGGAAGCGCGAGCGCTGCTGGAAGGCGGCCCCAATGAGGCTGGCAGAGGTGCCTCTGCCGTCTCTCCTGTTCCCGGAGCGCTGCCGGCCCTTTGCGACCCTAGTCGCCTGGCGCACCGGCTTTTGGTGCTGTTGCTGATGTGCTTCCTAGGCTTCGGTGAGGCATCTGGTCGGGTGGGGTGGGGCAGATAATCCAGAAATTTCTGATTTTCTGGGATCCCCAAGATCATCACTGAGCTCAGAGCTGCCACGCGGCCTCAGTGTAGCTTCTGACCTATACTCCTGAGTTTCCTTTTTCCCCCCCTTCGCGACTCCATTCAAGTTTGTGGACGTGGCTCGCCCTTTGAGGTCTCGGAGGTGGAGGTCAGGGGACTCAGCTGGGCACGTTTTGTCCCCCTCTTTTGCCCTTCAAGAAGTCCCGGAGGCTGGCAGCGGGCCCTCTAGGGCCATAAATGTGAATGAAGGAATCCCTGTTTGGTCAAAGCTTTCGACATACTGTTAAGAAAGAATTCAGAAAGATTGAACTACTCACCCCTAAACAACACTACCCTTTTAAATGACCAATACATTAGCAGTCTATTATCTGTTTCTCATTGTCTTTGGGTAAATACATGAATATGCCTTGCTGATAGCTTCAGTGAGTAGATGTGTTCTCTTACTCTTCCGCCCTGCCCCTAGTGAAGTAACCATACTGGACTCGACTTGTGGTAGTCTTGGCGGTATTTGGTTTCAGTTACGAAATCTGATGACTCTGAAAACAGTTTCTTGAGATTATCTAAAACATCTGCTTGTTTTCCTGCAACGGATGTATTCAGCAGCATTTTAATGTCAGTTTGGTATGGTATGGAGGTCCCAAAGTGTTTTTCAGGGCCCTCGCTAGAACCTGTGTAATCAACAACTTTAGGGACATTATGGTGGATAACTTCATGCTGCTGCTGGAATATGTAAACAAGCATGAAGGATGCTTTGGGCTTAGTTTATTTGTAACTCTTTGTTCACCCCTTCCCTCACACTTTGTGGAAAAATGATGCCTATCCAATAGCTTTAAAGCATGGCATTGGTATCCTTTACAGCATTAAAGCAGGAATCACAACTTGCTGGTTTAGAAACCAAAAACCAGAACATACTAAATACTTAAATTGGCCCCAACTCAAGCAGACAGATTATTTTGCATAAATTATGGTTAACCGCCTGGTTTTAAAAGCCAAGTTGATATCTTTATGATGATAATTTGCTTTCTTTTGAACTCATAGCTTCTAATATGTACTTCTAGAAAGAGATAGTGGTGCAGTAGTATCTTGTACCCCAGTAAAAATCTGTCAGTTATATTCAAATCTGAGTGCATGAATGTCAACTTATCTACATTTCTTTCTTAGGCCCGGCAGCCATTATCATGTTTTAATTTTATCTTTTGAAACTGTTTTTTCAGTCCTGAAAAATACAGCTGGGCGTATTCACTGCAGTATTTGATGTTGGGTATTCTGTTTGTAGAGCTGGATTATTGTTTCAAATATTGATTCAGTCAGAGTAGTTAAACTCCATTCCTGTACTCTCATGGTAAGTGGTGACCTCAGCTTACATTATTAGGAGACTGCTGGGAATGTTTAGTGTGTGTGTGTTTTGGTAGCTTTAAATAAGGAAAATATAGCTGCTTCATAAAGATGCTAAAAAAATAGACATAAAGCATGATGAAAGTGAAATGACAGTTGTTGATTAACTTATTTTTTTAAATTTTTTATTATGTTCAGTTATCCGCTGCATAGTACATCATTAGTTTTTGATGTAGTGTTCAGTTATGTATCACACCTAGTGTACATCACAACTTATTTCCTCCTTAATAGCCATCACCCTGTTACCTCCCCCACCCCTCCCCTCTGAAACCTTCAGTTTGTTTTCCTGGGTCCATAGTCTCTCATGGTTCCTCTCCCTCTCTGATTTTTCCCTCTTCAGATTTCCCTCCCTTAACCAATGGTCCTCCGTGCTATTGCTTATCACCACATATGAGTGAGACCATATGATAATTGTCTTTCTCTGCTTGACTTACTTCACTTAGCATAATCCCCTCCAATTCCATCCATGTCAGTACAAATGGTGGATATTCATCATTTCTGATGGCTGAATAATATTCCAATGTATAAATGTACCACATCTTCTTTATCCATTCATCTATTGAAGGACATCTTGGCTCCTTTCACAATTTGGCTATTCTGGACATTGCTGCTATGAACATTGGAGTGCATGTGCCCCTTCTTTTCACTACATCTGTATCTTTGGGGTAAATACCTAGTAGTGCAACTGCTGGTTGTAGGGCAGCTATTTTTAACATCTCGAGGAACCTCCATACTGTTTTCCAGAGTGGCTGTACCAGTTTTCCATTTCCACCAACAGTGTAAGAGGGTTCCCCTTTCTCCACATCCTCATCAACATTTGTTGTTTCTTGTCTTGTCAATTTTTGCCATTCTAACTGGTGTAAGGTGGTATCTCATTGTGATTTTGATTTGTATTTCCTTGATGGCTAATGATGTTGAGCATTTTTTCATGTATTTGTTAGACATTTGTGTGTCTTCTTTGGAGAAGTCTCTGTTCATGTCTTCTCATTTTTTGACTGGATTATTTGTTTTTTGAGTGTTGAGTTTGAGAAGTTCTTTATAGATCCTGTTTATCAGCCCTTTATCTGTAATATCATTTCCAAATATCTTCTCCCATTCTGTGGGCTGCCTCTTAGTTTTGTTGACTGTTTCCTTTGCTGTGCAGAAGCTTTTTATCTTGATGAAGTCCCAAAAGTTCATTTTCACTTTTGTCTCTCTTGCCTTTGGAGACGTGTCTTGAAAGAAGTTATTGTGGCCGATTTCAAAGAGGTTATTGACTATGTTCTCCTCTAGGATTTTGATGGATTCCTGTCTCACATTGAGGTCTTTAATCCATTTTGAGTTTATCTTTGTGTATGGGGTTAAGAGAATGGTCCAGTTTCATTCTTCTACATATAGCTGTCCAGTTTTCCCAGCACCACTTATTGAAGAGACTGTCTTTTTTCCATTGGATATTTTTTCCTGATTTGTCACAGATTAGTTGACCATAGAAATGAGGGTCCATTTCTGGAGTCTCTATTCTGTTCCATTGGTCGATGTGTCTGTTTTTGTGCCGATACCGTGCTGTCTTGGTGATCACAGCTTTGTAATATAGCTCGAAGTCAGACAACGTGATGCCCTCAGCTTTGTTTTTCTTTTTCATCATTCCCTTGGGGATTCGAGGTCTTTTCTGGTCCTGTACAAATTTTAGGATTATTTGTTTCAGCTCTTTGAAAAATGCCAATGGCATTTTAATAGGGATAGCATTGAAAGTGTAAATTACTCTGACTAGGATAGACATTTTTTTTTTTAAAGATTTTATTTATTTATTTGACAGAGAGAGAGATCACAAGCAGGCAGAGAGGCAGGCAGAGAGAGAGGAGGAAGCAGGCTCCCTGCTGAGCAGAGAGCCCGATGTGGGGCTCCATCCCAGGACCCTGAGATCATGACCTGAGCCGAAGGCAGAGGCTTTAATCCACTGAGCCACCCAGGCGCCCCCAGGATAGACATTTTAAGAATATTTATTCATAATCTATGTTCCCAGTATTTGCTGTAAATGCACAAAAGTAATTTGTAGATGATTTGGCATGTTTTCTCTGCATTATTTGGCTACAACTTAGAAAATATTAGTAGAAAGGAAATGGTCCATGGTGTCAGTCCTGGAGCCCCTCATATAAACATTGAAAGTCACCAATTGAATAATATTTGCAATCTGAAACTTCTGGGCAGTATTATCAGTTATAAAATGTTTGTTCTTCCTTATTCTAGGCAGCTATTTTTGCTATGATAATCCTGCTGCCCTTCAGACTCAGGTTAAACAGGTAAGCTGATTTTTCACTTTGTTTCTCTGGAGTAGGGATAGCTGTTGAGGCATCATCGGGTCTCAGATTGCCTTGTCTGAAACATTGTCCATTGAATTATTTTAACGTCTATAGTAAAATCCATATGTAGTAAGGAGTATTCTTGAGTTGGAATGAGTGGCCCCAAAGACTTCATTTATAGCACTTCTGACTAGCTACTGTTTTACACTTTAAATAATTAAGTCCTATTTCCACAGAATTGCCAAAAAATATTAGCAGATTTTTGTTTGCAGTTCCCTTTTCAATTGCATGATCATCTGAATGATAAATGATTTGGTAGGATAGCTTTTTGCTTCTTAAAGATGTCTTTTTTATGTTCTTTTATTTTTTAAATGTGGATGCTGACTGCAGAGGATTCTCCATGTCAGTATTTTTAGTCTGATTTTGTAAAAATACATTTGATATTTATAGTTTCTTGTATATTTAGATAGTTTTTTCTTTTTAAGGTTTTTACCTTTGGACAGGAAGAAATAGATTGGCCCTTCACATTCTAGAATGAAAGGGAAAGAAGGTAGGATTTAGTCGGGGGAGTGGTAGGGATGGGCTAAGATTATCTTTTTCCATGTGGGGGGGAGCACCAGTGCATATAGTATAATGGGAATAAGTGTGTAGAAGATACAGGCAGATGCAGGTGGAGATGGTCTCAGTCGTGGGGGATCTAAATTGATCCTGGACTCCATGAAGCCTCTGAAAGGCATGTTGATCCAGGAAGTTCCCAGGGATCCCGGGTGTGACCATTTTTCTGGGGGAAGGGGGATAACTGTCATGGGATTCGTAAAGCATTCAGTGACTACGAATGATTAAGAAATGCCTGTCCTACACAAGAAGAATGTTTTGATTTGTTGCTAAACTTAACTGTTCGGAAAAAAATAGTTTCATTTTCTTCCCATATAGGATATGCAGGTGAACACGACGAAATTCATGCTGCTATATGCCTGGTATTCTTGGCCCAATGTAGTTTTGTGTTTTTTTGGTGGCTTTTTGATTGACCGAGTATTTGGAATACGGTAAGCTTGAAAAACATCTCACCTATGGGTAAAATATTATTAGGAAATCATAGAACTAGATTAAGGTATCTCTATAAAGAACTGAATAAAATTCTATATTAACTGTGATAATCTACATTTTTTTAATGGTTTTTATGTATTCCTGGAATTGGCTTTTGAAACTTGGTTGGTATTTCAGTTAAGGTTGGGACTAGCAAGTTAGGACTAGTCCTAACTAGTAAATGCTACTCATGGAATATGGTAACTCAGTTATCTAAGATTGTAGATTATGTCCTCACTTGGGATCAGGCAAACCAGGGTCTGAATCCCATTGCTGCCACTTGCTCAACTTCCTATTCTGAGCTGTTGCTAGCTTCCTGAGTTTTAGTTTCTTTATTGGTAAAGTATGGTAATAATTCCTGCCTTACAAGGTAGTTAAGAGGTTTGAGGGAGATAGATGTATAATATTTGGCACATATGTAGTATTTGTCTCTCCCATCCCCAGTGAGATTTTCTCTTTCTGCCCTTGGGCGTTGAATTTTTTGTGGTCACTTATGTTAGATGCTGAGGAAGGAATAACATTTTAAGCTTTGTCACTTTTCATCCTTATGGTTGTGTATATATTATTAATGGAGACTTCAGGAGGGATGCAGTCTGGGAATATTTTCAGAAGGCAGAGGGAAAAATGATGAAGGATCTAGCCATATCTGATGGAAAAGGATTGAAGAAACTGAAAGTGTTTATAGACTTGGGGACTTAAAACTTTTGAAAGGTTATGTATAAAGGAGGAATTAAATTTGTTTTGCTTGGTCTGAAGGAATAGAATTAGGGATGGAAACTTCAGGGGTACAGATTCTACTTAGTACGATGAAGACTTTCGTTGGTCAGTTTGATGAGGGGCCATGAATTGCCTTGGGACCACAGCAAGTTTTCTAGTGCTAGAGAACATTCAGTAGAATGTGGGATGGCCATTTCACAAGGATCTTGAGAGGGATTTGAGTTTCAGAAGTATGGTTTACTCATAGAATCTTTAAGGACTCTTACAATACTGGCGTTTTATTACTCTGGGGAAACAGTCAGATATTTGAAGTATAGAATGTGTGAGTAGGTAGATTTGTGATTATATTAACTTGGTTGATATTTGTCCTTTTAAAAATAGTTACTATGCTAAGCGAAATAAGTCAGACAAAGACAAATACCATATGATTTCACTGATATGTGTAATCCAAAAAAAATAAACCAGCAAATGAATAAGCAAACAAAAAACAGAACCATACCTTTACAGAAAACAAACTGATGGTTGCCAGAGGAGAGGGCGTAGAGGGTTGGCCAAAATGGGTTAAGAGGAGTGGGAGATACAGGCTTCTAGTTATGGAATAAGTCACAGGAAGAAAAGGCACAGCATAAGAAATATAGGTAATATTATCGTAATAGTGTTGTGTAATGACAGATACTATACTTGTGGTCAAATAGTATAATGTATAAACTTGTCAAATCACTCTGCCAAATACTTGAAAGTATTATAACACTGTATCAACTATACTCAGAAAAAAACCAAAACCAAAAATCCGTAAGTTTTTAGTTATCAGGAATTATAACCAGTTAAAATTACTTAATCTTGGAATAAATTCTAAACTCTTAATAGTAATTTTATAAAGAATATCCATGCGCTTGCTGGGGAGGGGCAAAGGGGGAGAGAGAATCTCAAGTAGACTCCCCACTGAGTGCGGAGCCTGATGCCTGACTTCATCTCACCACACTGAGATCATGATGAGCTGAAACTGAGTTGGATGCTTAACTGACTGAGCCTCCCAGGAGCCCCAAGAATATCGATTTTTAAGTGGGAACCCTGGGAACTTCCTGAAAATTATTTAACAAGTTTTGTTTGTTTAAGAGATGATAATGATTTAAGTTAAATATGCCATTACTGAAGCCTCTGGAATCCCCTTAAAAGTCAAGATTTCTGTAGATTAACATTTAGCCTTGGAAAGCTGAGTTTAGAGGCAAACCAGCACTTCATTTTCTTTTCTTGAAGGGAATATATAGGGGTCAAAGAAGACTGCAGAATTACTGAAGGATTTTGGTGACATATTCTTAATTCATTCTCTTTCTCTCTCTGACAGATGGGGCACCATTATTTTTAGCTGCTTTGTTTGCATTGGACAGGTGAGAAAGTCCAAAACATTCATTGATTATGTAACAGTGACTTTTGAATTCTTGTCTAATTCCATCAGCAAAAATGTTTTTATTGAATACCTGACTAAATTAAGCAGGGTCCACAAATGCCCATGTAGTGTAATGTATAGTCCATTTTAAGCCTTGAGATAGATGAACATTAATATTTAAATTTCACAGATTTACTAAGGAGGAATGTTAAGACCATTATAGAAGTTGTGATTCATTAGAAGTTACTTATTTCTCTTGAATACCTTTTTACTTTTTCATTGATTCTACATTTATATTCTACATTGTAGGTGATATTTGCTCTGGGTGGAATATTTAATGCTTTTTGGCTGATGGAATTTGGAAGGTTTGTGTTTGGGTAAGTTATGCATAATTTCATTCATGCTAATATATTACTGTTTCAGTGTTTACCTATCAATTTATTTAAGATTCTCAAAAATATATTACTGTCTGTCCTGGAGAATTACCTCAAATCCTTGAAATCTAGCTATATATACACGAGAATGTTTATTATCTTACTTTTCCTTTAAAGTAACAATAATTTTCAGTGGTCATAGTTAACTCTGCTTGGGGTTTGAATATTAAATACTTCTCCAGAAATGATATTTTTCTTGAGTGTTTTGTTTTTTGTTGTATTGAAGACTGATTTAAATCTCATTTAGAAAAGTATAGACCAACCATTTCTAGGTTGGTGATTTACGGACATTTTGCTGTTTCTTAGCGGATAATGTGCAGGTCCTTTTGAACCCTGTTAAAGAGGCTTGAATGAGCAAAATAACCAACAGACTGATTATTCTTTATGAATTTCAATGTCTACTCAGTAAGTCTGTTCTGAGTCCAGCTTTGGGCTTCCTGCCCTGAGACGTGCGGATGACATCACTTATTTAAGCTTTTTTATAAGTACTGGGGACATGTAGACATATATGATATACCCTAAAAAGTGCTCTAAATGAAAGAGAAGAAAACAAAATATATAAAAATATGAAAGGGATCTGGGGACAGAGGTGTAGTCAGAAATGGCCTCATGGATGAAGTATGTCTTGACATCAGTAAAGGGTTTGGATTAGTAAAAGAGAAGGGGAATATTTTTGGATTAGGACAGAGTGAGGGGGACTCAGTGTTAGGATATGGAGGAGAATCTCCAGGCCCAGAGGGGGAGTGGTCAATATGTAGAACTTACAAAACGAAAGTTAAAACCCAGGATATAGGAAAATTTGGGATATGGAAGATATTGGCTTGAAAATGTGAATTTTTGTCTTTTCACAAAATATGAACCACTCTTCCCACATGAACATTTTTTTTTTAAGATTTTATTTATTTATTTGACAAAGAGAGAGAGATCACAAGTAGGCAGAGAGGCAGGCAGAGAGAGGGGGAAACGGGCTCCCGGCTGAGCAGAGAGCCCGATGCGGGGCTCGATCCCAGGACCCTGAGATCATGACCTGAGCCGAAAACAGAGGCTTTAACCCACTGAGCCACCCAGGTGCCCCCAACATGAACGTTTTATATGACATAGGTGTTGGTGTAACCCAGACTCCTTTTATTACAAGTCATGCTTAGTATTGCAACATACCCCAATCGCCAAAACTCAGCAGTGTCATAGAGCCATTACAGTGTGTTTGTGGACTTTGTGGGTCAGGAATTTGAACAGGGTACAGCATGACTGGCCTGTCTATGCACCGGATGTCTAGAGCCTCAACTCAAAAAATTCATGGAAGGTTGAATGCTGGAATCATCTGAGAGCTTGTTGACTCATAGATCTCTTTGTGGGGTTGGGACAATTTGAAAACTGGCACTGCTGGATGGGGTGCCTAAATGCAGCTTCTCTCTGGTTTGGCTTTTTCATAGCATGACGTACTGAAGGTAGTGGACTTCTTACAAGAGGGCTCAAGGCTTTAAGTGTGAATGTTTGAATGAAAAGGCAGATGTCAGCTTTGATTACACAGCACCACTTCCACCATATCATGTTGATTGAAGCACCCCTTAGATCCAGGGGTGGGGACATAGAGCCCACCTTTTGATAGAAAGGGTGTCCAGATTTTAAACTTGCATTGCTAACTGTGGTGTTTCTGTAAAAGCAGTAACTTTTCTTCCTTTTCTCATTTTTAGGATTGGTGGGGAGTCCTTAGCGGTTGCCCAAAATACATATGCTGTGAGTTGGTTTAAAGGCAAAGAATTAAACTTGGTATTTGGACTTCAACTTAGTATGGCTAGAATTGTAAGTATGACAAACCTAATGAAGCCAAACAGGAAGTAAGAGATTTAATTTTGTAATTATCTCTTAAAAATAACGGGATGAAGTGTGTTTTCGTTTGCCGTATTCGGTATTGATTTTTTATATCTGTAGACCACAGTATAGCATTTACCTTTACTTTAAGGCATTTCTCACCTTATTGCACCTAGGAAAGAGTCTAAAAAGACTATTGGAGCATTCGTTAGTTCAAAGAATCTGAGCACTGGGAGGGATCTTACAGGTTTTGTCATCTAATTTCTTTGCCCATTTTTGGTATCCCTGGTGTGAAGGGCTCCCAGACTCTACTTGCACATTTCTAGTGATTGGAAGCTCACTGTGTGATAGGGCAGCTCCTCTGCTTCAGTTAACTTTATGAAGTTCAGCCTCACGTAGAGATGAAATCTGCCTCCACAAGTAGCATTTTCTCATTGCTTCCACTTTGCCTTCCAGTTAATAGTTATTTCCTCTTTTGTGTGCCAGCACTTTGCTTATAAAGACAGCTTTTAAGTTCTTTGTCAGACATGCTCATTTCCTGTGGTTGTCTAAGCCACATGACATGGGTTTCAGCTCCGTGGTGATGGTGCTTCCCTCTGCCTGGGCTTATTGCAGGTGCTCAGTACTTTTCCCAGCATCTGGAACCTGGAAATGTTCATGGTGTTTCAAGTTTGGTCTGATAGAGAGTACCCAGGGAAACGACAGTGTGCTTTTATTAATGTAACCTGTGAAGGGTTTGGCCATCCCAGACCCTGTTAGGTTTTGTTCCCTTATAAATACCTGTGAATAGAGGAGGTTTTTAAAAATTTAATTTTTTTAATTTTATTTTTTCAGCGTTCCAAGATTCATTGTTTATGCATCACACTCAGTGCTCCATGCAATACATGCCCCGCTTAATACCCACCACCAGGCTCGCCCAACCCCCCACCGCCTTCCCTCTAAAACCCTAAGTTTGTTTCACAGTCTGTCATGCTTTGTCTCTCCCTCCAGTTTCCTCCAATTCACCCTTCCTTTCCTTCTCCCAATATCCTCCATGTTATTCCTATTGCTCCACATGTAAGTGAAACCACGTGATAATTGACTCTTTCTGTTTGACTTATTTCACTCAGGATAATCTCTTCCAGTCCCATCCATGTTGATACAAAAGCTGGGTATTCATCCTTTCTGATGGAGGCATAATATTCCATTGTATATATGTATCATATCTTCTTTATCCATTTGTCTGTTGAAGGGCATCTTGGCTCTTTCCACAGTTTGGTGATTGTGGCCATTGCTGCTATGAACATTGGGGTACATATTTTTTTTTTTAATCTTTGCTATTGAAAAATGAAGGTTCCAAAAACTAGTTAATGGCATGAAAATGGTTGCACCATAGTCTTAGGGAAGAAGAAATCCAGTAAAAAAAGTTTTTAATGTACTGTTTCATTATACATGTAATTTTTATAGCATTTTTGTGATTTTTGTACATGTAGGTTCTTTCTTTCTAACTTTTCAGCCGTTATATAGAGTGCTGTTGTGTGACACTATAAAACTTTTCTGTATCTCTGATTGTTTCCTGAAGCTGGGTTGCTAGGACTTGAGAATTGAATTGAGACTTGAGAATGGAATTGAGTTAGGAGGATTTTTTTTTTTTTTTGAGTTAGGAGGATTTGTTAGGGTTTCTTATGTCAACAGTCTCATATTATCCTCTCAGTGACGTTTACATCCCCCATCTATGGGATATGAAAGGATCCTTTTTATTATAGCTTTTATAGGAGAGACTATTATTCCTTAAAAAATCATTTGTTGTTGGAAACACCTAAATATGACTTTAATTTGTAATTCTTAGCTAGTGTGGTTTCATCTATTGTCTAAATTTTATCCACAAGTCCGTATTATTACCTATAGCCTGCCTTCCCACCATTTCCTCTCCAGGGATCTCATCTCATGTTATATCTTCTTCATTTACACTGTTCCAGTCTCTGCCCTCCCTGCTATTCCTTGAGCATGCCGCCGTATGCACTTTCAGGGCCTGTGCACTGGCTGTTCCTTCAGCCTGAATGCTCTGTCCTTCCCCCAGATCACCTAGTCGCTAGCTTCCTTCAAGTTTTTACTCAAAGGCACAATCTCCCTTTATGGTCTCCATCCCCCCCCCCCCGCCTTTTTTTTTTTTTTAAATATCAAACTACCCTTTTATTCCTAGGATTAAGCTAATTTGGTTAAGTGTTTTATCTTGTTTTATACCCCTGAATTGTTCAGATTTTAACATCTATATTCATGAGTGAGATTTATTCTTTCCTATTCTCTGGAAGAGTTTATAAAGAGATTTTTTTTTCCCCCATAAACCTACTTCATTTTTTTTTTTAAATTTTTATTAACATACAATGTATTATTTGCCCCAGGGTACATGTCTGAATCGTCAGGCTTACACATTTCACAGCACTTACCATAGCACATACCCTCCCCAATGTCCACACCCCAGCCACCCTATCCCTACCCTCCCACCTCCCAGCCACCCTTAGTTCGTTTCTTGAGCCTAGGAGTCTCTTATGGTTTGTCTCCCTCCCCATCCCTTCCTGTTTCATTTCTCTCCCCCACACCCCCAGACTCCTGCCTTGCCTCTCAAATTCTTCATATCAGAGAGATCATGTGGTAATTGTCTTTCTCTGACTGACTTATTTCGCTTAGCATAATACTCTCCAGTTCCGTCCATGTCATTGCAAATGGCCAGATTTCGTTTCTCTTGATGGCTGCATAGTATTCCATTGTATATATATACCACCTCTTCTTTATCCATTCATCTGTTGATGGGCATCTAGGGTCTTTCCATAGTTTGGCTATTGTGGACATTGCTGCTGTAAACATTCGGGTGCACGTGCCCCTTCGGATCACATTTGTATCTTTAGGGTAAATACCTAATAGTGTGATTGCTGGGTTGTAGGGTAGCTCTATTTTCAACTTTTTGAGGAACCTCCATACTGTTCTCCAGAGTGGCTGTACCAGCTTGCATTCCCACCAACAGTGTAGGAGGGTTCCCCTTTCTCTGCATCCTCGCCATCATCTGTCATTTCCTGTCTTGTTAAACTACAAAGTGCTCATGAAAGAAATTGAGGAAGACACCAAAAATTGGAAAAATTCCCATGCTCATGGATTGGAAGAACAACTATTGTGAAAATGTCTATGCTACCTAAAGCAATCTACACATTTAATGCAACCCTATCAAAATACCATCAATTTATTTCAAAGAAATGGAACAAATAATCCTAAAATTTATATGGAACCAGAAAAGACCACGAA
>JAQQSY010003147.1:0-13183 GCA_028646535.1 Procyon lotor
CATTGCCAGAAGCAAGCATTCCTGACATCCCTCGATTTCTAGGTCAAATTCCTTGTTTCTGCCCTTGACATTTTTCCTGCCTCGCACTGCCTCGCAAGTATAATTACAGGTTTACCTAAGTATTACCAGCAGACCTATGTTCCAAGGGAGGTTAGGGCTGTGTTTCTTGCTATTGCTTTCTGAAGGCTTGGCGTGGTGTCTTAGGTGCCTAGGCAATGCTGAACAGCTGAAAAGCTAAGGGAATGCTCTTGCTGCCTCATCCCCAAAGTCCGAATACCCCCAAATATGTAACTGCCTCTGGGGAAACTTGGAATTACCATCATTTGAGGAGGGCCATACTTCTAACGGCATAAATAGAAACATGTTTAAATCCTCTTTTTAGAATTTCACTTGGTCATCTCAGCCTCCCCCTACCCTCTCATCATTATTTCCAAAACCACCACCCGTAACTTCTTTAACCCTAGAGAAGCCAAAGGCCTGTCTAAGGTGGAGCATATGCAAGTTGGACAGGGTGAGTCTCTAGCGCCCAAAGGACACTAACTCCTGGGAGTCTAGTGTATACTATAGTGTATACTATGAGTGCATACTAAGTATATCAAGACGGGAGAATGACCCATTTACCTGAACATTCAGTGCTCCTGTCAATCACACAGCAAACCCTCCACGGCCCCCAGGAGATGACACTGAACTCAACACATTTCTCCTTGTAAGACGGCTCACAATGTGCTGACTACATGCTCGGCATTCTATCCAACTCATTCCATTTGCTTCTCACGGCCACATAGGGAAGTCTCCCAAGGGCCATTTCACAGCTGACGAAATGGCTCAGAGATGGGATTCTCTCCAGGCGGTCCAGTGTGGCTCTAAGTTCCTTCTCTTGAAGAGTGAGAAGCTCGCCTGGATGGGAAGGAAGTAGGTACCCAAAGTGAATGATGTCAACTCCTTTTGGGTACCTCTCCGCTAGGGGCTCCATGCTAGGTAGGCTCTCGTGACATCAAGAGAAGAAAATCCCAACAGCTGAAGGACATTCAGCTGGCCATTGAGCACCACGCTGCTCGCAGACCTTCCAGGGCACCAGATCAACTGTACCAGAATCGGGCTCCATTTTTATCCCTTCAGTCTGTTCTTATATTTTTTAAGACTGACTGATTGATTTAGAGAGACTGCGAGTCAGGGGAGCAGAGGGAAAGGACCTTCAAGCAGACTTCCTGCGGAGTGTGGAGTCCTTCCCGGGGCTCGATCTCATAACCCTGAGATTATGACCTGAACGGAAACTAAGAGTCAGCAGCTTAACAACTGAGCCATCCAGGCACCCCCGGTCTGTTCTTAAATAAATCCCCAGCATCTTAATACTTTCATGCCAGTCTTCTCAGAGTGCTTTCTCATTTACCTCTAAATAGAAAGGTAAGATTGCCCAGACCTGACAGCCTCATCTCAACAATGCATCGTACCAAGGCGCTAGCTTACAATGAGAGCTTGACTCAATTCCTATTTAAAATACACATCAGAATCTCACCATGCAGCAAACACAAAGACTTAGTTGCATGCTTTTCCTAGCATTAAGGTCCTGTATATTGCCAAGCTGGTCTGGTCCTTTGTGCTTTCTTCCAAGCAGTCATAGACCCTTCATCGTAATGTGTTTCAATTCTGGATACTAGTTCTCTAAAGGTGCGTAAGAATTATTTACAGTGACATGCCTATAAGTATTCACGTATCCACCTGCCAAAAATACTGTAAGCATTTATACCTTCTTTAGAGTCCTCTTAATCCCCAGTAAGAATTGGTTTTAGAAAACCCACATAAGCAGAGACCTAAGATTTACTGGGAAAGCACGTCTGCCTCTCCCACTTGCAAACAGAATTAACCATGCATAGTATTTTCAATTTCATATCCTGCCGGTAAGTAAAATTTTATTAAAACCTCGAACAGGCTTGGTGATTTGGATATATTAAAACACACACACACAAAAGGACAAATTATTTCCGAAGAACGTCATTACAGCAATTGAACCTTTCTAGAGATAGGCATTCTTTAGAATTAAAAGAAGAGCCCATAGAGAGCTCCCTTCTCTAGTCTGACCAAATGCACTGATAAAGCAGCAGCCTCTGGAACGGTTTCCTTAGTGAGGAGATGCCTTCCAGCTTGCAGAGGGTCTCCTTGAGAAGAAGGTACGTGCCATCAGTGGCCATCAGGGGGTCACTTTCCTTCCTCTCAACTGATCCTCCCCTCTAAAGATCCTTCACCAGCACTGGAGTCCTTTACACTGCATTTTCCGTCAGGCATCAAGGACAGAAAAACCTACAGTCCTCCCTTCTCTAAACTTCAGACCAAATTAACCATTCATGAGCCAGTCCTGTCAAGCATTCCACACGCTAACCAGTCACATGACTGATCCTACATTTAACCGCTGAAAGGAGTTAAATGGCAATCGTTGCCTGTAATATTGCTAAAAACCTAAACCCCAAAACGATATAGATATTTCGTAGCTCTTTGTCCACAGGAAATGTTCAATATACATTTAAATTCATGCATACCAACCGATGTATAGCTTTGCGGGTGGATGTTTACAGCTTTATCCTCTTTCTACATAAAGCGTTTTTATGCTTACGGTATTTACCACGAAGAACCCAGGTAATACCATGAGATACACCTACAGCAAATATTATGCAAATCCTACCATCTCGTTTTGAAATTGTATTTTTGCGTCGGCTTTGACTACCTTAGTAAGTTCTTTCGGATCACCTAAAACATATTGTGATAAACTTTATGGTTTTAAGTTATCTTAGTTCACCGCCTCCTGCTAGTTAAAAATCATTTCCCAAGTGGTAGTCTCTAAAGGGGGAGAGACACGTGGATTCCATGAAAATACAAATTCATTTTCACCTTTAAGACACTAAACATGTCCCCTGCAGCTCTTGAGCTCTGATTTTTCCGGTGTTAACATCTGAGGCACATCCCGCCACCCCCTACGGCCAGGCAGGCTCGCCCGTTTCGGTCACGTCTAAGTTTTCAAGGTAAAGAGGTCCCTCTCGACGCTGGAACGGCGGAGGAAGAGCACGAACTCACCTAGGCGGTCAGACCCCGGGCGCGGGGACCCGAGCGCGCGCAGCCACCCGTCGCGCCCCCTCCTCCGAGTGTGCCGGGGGAGGGCGGGCGCAGGGCCGGCAGAACTAGGGTGGGAGAGAGGCTCGCCGCCGCTCCCCTCTGCAGACCATTGTCAGCGCCACGGCCGCCGGCGCTCTCTGCACGGTGTGGGGGCGGGAGGCTCCACGGAACCGACTAGGTGCAAGGCTCTCCCGGGGCGGGGGAGAGAAAGCCGCTTTTGCATCAGAGCCGGGGGCCGTACCTGGTGTGACTTCCACCCCTTGACCTATTTCAGAGAGTGAGAGCGAAGCTACGCGGAAAAACAGACGGGGGGCGCGCGTGCCCGCGTGGGAGCGCGCGCCCGCCGGGCCGGGGCTTCCAAAGAGAAGTTACGGCGATGGCCCCGGAGGCCTCCCGGGCCGCGGCTCGGCTGGCAGAGCTCGGGGCTGGCCCCTCCGCCCGCTCCTCCCGCCGCGGCCCGAGGCCGGGCTTCGCCCGCCCTCCTCCGCGCGCGCTGTGCGCGGGAAGCGCCGTTCCAGGGGCTCGGGGGCCTCCGGGCGGGCGCCGCGACAGCCGCTGGGGGAGCGCCCGCGGCTCCGGGCGCGCGATTCCCCGCCCCCGTCGCCATCCCCCTCCCCGCCCCGCCCTCACCTCTCCGGAGGCGGCGCTCGAGCTCAGGCGGTCCGGGCTCCCGGGCCCGCGGCGCCTGCAGGCCCGGAGGGCTGACGGCCTCGGAGGGGCGGCGGAGCCGGGGGAGTGTCGCCTCCCTGCCCGGTGCCCTGGGAACGCCCCGCCCGAACGTGCTCGGGAAGTGAGGCTCTGCGGCGCCCGCCCGGCCTGGGGATGGGGGTGACCTTCCTGCCTCCCCCCCCCAGGCTCTCCCGGCGTGGCCCGTCCTGTGTGGGAGTGGACGCCGCCGAGCGAGTGCACCTGGCCGGCCGGGAGCGAGGCAGCGCAGTACCTGGGGTGACAAGGACGTGACGCTTCAGCGCGTCTTTTCTCCTTTGATTCTTGCAACCACCTACTTCCACCGAGACGAGCCCATCGGGTTTGTGGGATAGTCGAAAATCAAAGGGATGAAGTCCAAGGTGCCAGTGCTGGAGTGTCCAGATCTTTTCACTGAAACAGGGTGCTTAACCTGTTAAGAGTTTTGCAAAACTAGCCCCCAACAAAAGAGCATCTATCAGAAGGAGGGATGGAATTTAGGTTAGAAGTTTGTGCTGAAATTGGCCACGTCGCCTCCCCCATCCCCACTCACGCCCTCTTGCTTCGGTAGCAAGAGGATTTAACTACTTTCTGCCAAGTTCTTAGGGTGAGAACCGTCAACCGCTATTGTGTAGACAACTCACTAATCATCAGAGGCCTGTGTACTTTAAAAAAAGGGCACGTTCCCAACACTGAAAAATTAACATATTTAGTAATTGCTCTGTTGCCCTTCGTGTATGAATTTGATATTTTTGATTCTAATCAGGAGGAAGGGAACTCCATGTTGAGCTGTTTTCCAGGCGTGGTTTTTTGTGGGGACCCTACTATAGGGCTCGCATAGACACTAGTGTATTTAACATGCTACTACGAGGGCGGGTGGCGATCAGCATACATAATTTGTGATTATGAAATAATTTGCTAGTGCAACAGTATATTGGGGTAGGGAAGGGAACCTTTGCTTGAGTATCTTTATCACCGTGCCCAGGATAATCAAACTGACATTTCCTTTTTCTGTGGAACTCTGCCTTTTGCATTTAAAAGGGGAAGCAAAAAATCACAAGCCTGATTTTACATGTTTTTCTTGAGCTGGATGTTAGCCCACTGAAGTGCTACTGCTCCTTTTTATTTCTATTCAATGGAGCTACAAATGCAATATGTCCTTGGGTGCAAGATCTATACTGGATACTGGGATGTTCCTTGCCATCTTCTAACAGTGTGGCAGGGAACAAGGCATACCTCAATTAGTAGAGTGACTTGCACATAATACATGCCCAATAAATATCTGTCAAGTGACTGGGGTCCCAACAGACTGTGATAAATACAAAAGTGACCTGTTTAAATTTTTCAGGAAACCATGAGGGAAATTGGTTATAGGTGATGTGGTCAGGGCAGGCATCCTAGAGGTGGTGACAGGTACAGGATCTTGATATGGAAAATCAATTAAGGAATAGAAGTAAGAAGGTCTGTTTCCTACATTTTTGAGATGTGGCAGACGCAGAGGTTCTTAACATTTTGTTAGGTAATAGGTTCATATAAAAATCTGAGAGAAGCTTTGGAACTCTCCTATATAAAAAGCAAATATAAAAAGATTTGCATGCATTTTCTGGAATTCCACAGACCGGCTAAAGCAGATCTGTGGAATCCCTAGAGGTCTGTGGACCTGAGTTACCATTTCCTTGTTTGGAGGCAGGAAGAAAAAACAAAGAGATTATTCTATTTGAGGCCATCAAAAGAGGCATTTCCATGGCCACCAACAGCATTTGGGTACTGACTGAGGAAACAGAAAGAAAAGCATGCTTGAAAGGAAATTTGTACACTAGAGAGGTAAAGTACTCCCTCTCCTGAAGCTCGGACATAGCATTTGTATTCTTTTTGTACCTGAGAACTTCACTTTCATCTCTCAGCACAAAGATAAACGAAAATATGACTGTCAAACACTGGCCATTGTTGATGGCAGCTGGGCACACGGAGAGGGAGAATGGGCCAGGTATTGGATTATCGTCTCCTTATTTGTGATGTTGAATATTTTTCATGAAAAAAATTTTAATTAATTTTTACTCTCCAGTAGACATAAAGAAGTCTGTGACATTTCTTAATTTGGCTTGTTAAAATAGAAATTTTGTATTACAATTTTTTTAGAGAAATAAATAATACCAGTATGATGGTGATGTCATACACAAGATTCTAGTAGTTCTGATTTATCCACATTTTCACCTCTCATAGTCTCAGTTACCTGGCCATCAACTGCGGTCCAGAAGCAGATGCTCCTCCTCCTGACGCGTCAGAACATCAGTGGTGACCTGACGCTGCTTCAGGGTGCTGGGGTCATTCCCTCCACTTCCTCTCTGCTCCCCGCCATTTTGTCATCTCACCTCATCATGAGAAGGGTGAGTGAAGAACAATCAAATATCTTGAGAGACACACCCTTTCATATAACTTCTCTTACAGTATATTGTTATACTCGTTCCATTTTATTATTAGTCATTGTTAATCTCTTACTGTGCCCAACTCATAAATTAAGCTTTTCCAGAGACATAGGTATATAAGAAAAAACATAGTGTTCTGTACTAGCCCCGGTTTCAGGCATCCACTGGGCGTCTTAGAAGGTATCCCCCTGTTGAGAAGGGGGATGACTGTATTATTAATAAGCAGAGTCCATACAGAAGCAATAGGTCTTCTCTTACAGTTAATCATGAAGGGTGTTGGTGAGGATCTCAACGGAAGTTAGACCACTGTGGAACATTTAGCAAGTGCTCTGTTTCTTTGTAAATTTATACTTAACTTCATTTTATATTGCTTAGTTAAATAAGTTCCTTTATTATAGATGTTTATATATAATGTTTATATATCGCATGTTTATATGTGATATTTATATAGCATATATATTTATACCTCATATTTTATATATATTAATATATCATATTTTATATTCCACGTATTGTATATTAAATAAATATAAGTGAATATATTCTGTATAATAAATGCAAATATATAAACCATGCTATATTGAAGATGTAACGTGAACATATAAATACGTGTGATATATGTTATTATGTACTATGTTATATTATTATATGTGATTATTACTACATAACTTAATCAGCTCAGTTCCTTTATGAATTAACTCAGGGTCTGGCATGTGCCTCTTGAGGAGCAAATGGCAGACCAAAGTTCTCTGAGGATCTGCCCTGTGCCCTTTGGAGAAAGGCAGTGACAGGGCTCCTCACACATGGATAGCGTCCTTACCATCAAATGATGAATCCAACAAAGGATTCGGGTCCATCTGTAGGAACTGTCTGGTCTGTGCTGTGGCCTGTGAGGCGATGGCCGGGAGCACGCTGCCAGATAGGAAGAGGATGAGACCTGATGAGATCTTTTCCTGAGTGTCTTAGAGGCTAGGCCTGGAGTTGAACCCAGGCAGTGGGGGCTCCAGAGCCTGTGTTCTTAACCACTCTGTTCACTGCCCCAAGGAGGCAAAGACAGAGTTAAACTGAGCCGAACACATGACCGAGTTATACTGGAGCAGCAAGGAATGCCCTGACAGCGGAGGAACTCACCCTACCCTACCTGGGGCTGCGTTTCCAGAACCTTCCAGAACCTTCCTTCTGATTGCTTGTCGCTGTGGAGAGCACTGCTTGTGCTTCCCTACTTTTCATGTCACTTCAGAATAAGTAAGTGATATCCATGTAGAAAACCTGTTTCTCTTCTTTATAACCTGAATGAGCACAACCGTGTGATAGCATCCTGGCCGTCCGTGGCATTGCCATGACAGGGAGGAGAGCTCTAACAATCCTGTTCATGGCTCTGATTTTTTAGGGGTCTTCTTTTCCTAATAAAAACAGAAGAGTCCTCCTTAGAGATGTTATCTGAAGCCAGATTTCTGCAAATCAAATCGCATTTGTTAACCGAAAATTTTTCTTGTATAGCAAATGTTTTTCCGCCAAAAATAACATTTGTGTTCTCTGCACCATTCTGAAAATTATATCCAGAATTTAGCCGTTATTATTTTTCACTGTTGATTTAGTGGACATATGGGGGGAAAAAAATCTAATTGATCAATAAATACCAAAACCAAATTATTTCATGTCCCTTCTGCCTGAGATCCAATAGCAACTCTCCACTGCTTTCTAAATACCGCATGTCCCAGAGACTAGGCCACAGTGTCGTTCACAGCCTCGCCCCGACCTACCTCCCGAGGGAGTCTCCTGCTTATTCAGCCCTCAATTCCACACCTCTAGTTTCTTAAGCTACGGCATTTATGTACAAATACAGCTATTTTCTTAGAGCTTGTGACTATTTATTTGGTTCTCATTGCCTGTCATAGTTCTTAGCATTTAGTTAGAGCTTACAGCATTTATTTGAATTAATTAATTTGCATACATCACAATAACCCTCAAACTATACTGCATGATACTTATGTAACTATTTTATCCATTTCAGCTTTGGCTATCTACTACATGAAAATCCCTGGTCTGAGTACTTCTCTATTATTACTGTAATGGAGACTTAAAAAAAAATTGTTGTGTTCTGCCCTTCATTTCTCCTCCTTTCAAAGTCATTCAGTATTTTTGAGTGATTTTAACTAGTTTGGCAAGATAGTATCTTGGTGCATAAGAAAATGGGACCTCTCCACATGTGGAATTGTAAACTATGTACAATTACATAGTTGAGGTGAGCTATGTACAGATTACAGGAAGAAATTGTGCCGTGCTTCCAGAATGATCACCGGAGGAGACTGGAGATAAACCAGTCTGACAACAGGGATAGAAAAGGCTTTGTGACCTCATTGGTTCAAAGGATCCCCATAATAAATCAGTCAGACTGGCCTGGGGATTAAGGAGCTCGCCGCCGTTGATAGTATAAATCAGCACATCCTAGGAATGGAAGCGCTAACCAGAAGCTGTCCTTGGCCCTTGGGACGAAGATGGCCAGGGTTCAGTATGCCCTCCACCTCAGTCCTAAACCGTTCACTTCTTCAGCCACTCGGGCCAACAGAGTCTGGGGCTGCTGCCTTCATCCAAAGAACTTGTATTCTCCAAACTCGTGAAGTCTTCGAGGCCTCCTTGGGGTAAACAGTGAATTTCCCAGCATAGCGGACAAGACAATTTCTTATCTGATAGGGTTTTATGGGTTTTCTGTCTTCCTGAACTATGTAAAAAATAGCCCTGCCAAAAACTGCAGGACTTCTCAAGTACCTGTCCTTGGTTTTCTGCTTTTCTCTCTCCGTAATCTTTCCCTGGACAGCTTCGTCAGCCTTTATAACTGCCAGCAGAATTTCTGTGTAGATGAATAAAAGATCTGCCTCGGAGCTGGTCTTCTCATAAACTTCCAGGTCCACATTGCTGGCATTCTGCTTGACATCTCTCTCTCTGGGTGACCCCAGTACATTTGCATCCTAGGCCTTGTTGACCTAAGCCAGAGACTCTCTGCTTTCTTCTGGGAACCCCTGGCATGCCTGGCTTTTCCTTGTCCTTCTTATCCCATTGGCAGCCACCATCTGCCAGTGTTATCTTTGTAATACTTTCACTTATCCGCTTCTCCCCCTTCTCACTGTTTCTACCCTAGATGTTGATGTCCTATCACTTCTCACCTAGATGATTATAGTAATTGTTGAATCTGGTCTCCTGACTTTCAAGGCCATCTCTTCCTTAAAACCTTTTAGCTTATATCTGGAATTAATCTCTGTCCTGAGCATTTAGCAGTCTTTATGTATATCCTATATATGATGCTTACCATAACTTTTATAGAAAGTACTTATTCACTCATTAATATATTCAACAAGTATTCATTGAACATCTAATATGTGCCAGGTACTGTGCTAGGAAAACAACAGTGAGCAAAATGGATAAAATACACCCCCATGGAACTTATGGTCTTGTGGGATGACGGCCATTGATCAAATAATTAATCAAATTATTTAAAAAATAATCAAATAGGGGCACCTAGGTGGCTCAGTCGTTAAGCATCTGCCTTCGGCCCAGGTCAGATCCCAGGGGCCTGGGATCGAGCCCCGCATTGGGCTCTCTGCTCTGCAGGAAGCCTGCTTCTCCCGCTACCATTCCCTCTGCTTGTGTTCCCTCTCTCGCTGTGTTTCTCGCTGTCAAATAAATAAAATCTTTAAAAAAATAAAAAAATAAAAATAATAATAATCAAATAATTACAGATATCACAAAATGTGTAGTTCCCAGGGCACCTGGGTGGCCCAGCCGGTGAAGCCTCTGCCTTCAGCTCAGGTCATGATCTCAGGGTCTCGGGATCGGGCCCCATGTTGGGCACCCTGCTCAGCGGGGAGTCTGCTTCTCCCTCTCCCTCTGCCGGCTGCTCCCCCTGCTTGTGTTCTCTCTCTCTCTCTCTTTGTGAAATAAAAAAGTAAAAATATCTTTTAAAAAATGTAGTTCCCAACTGAATCACGTCCCTGGAAGGAAAGTTACAGAATGTCATCAAAACTCACGTGTCACATCTCTCCCTAAAGGGAACGCAGGAGTTGGGCTCGTCCTGTGCCCTCAGAGGCTAGCCCGGAGCCATGATGATTCAGGTGTTTAATAAGCTTTCATTGAAGGAACAGCTGCATCTCCGTAGGAGCGTGTGACACTTTCTGTATCGCAGGCGCTTCCTCAGATGTTGGTCTCAACACACCGCCACTCTGCCTATTTGTTTTTGTTTCCATTACCACAGATCCACGGGTCATCCATCTCCAGATGCACCTCGTTTCTCTGCCGGCATGACAACATGTAAATTCTTGTGCTTCTAGAAGTGCCGTCAAGAACACTCTTTACGGGGCGCCTGGGTGGCTCAGTGGGTAAAAGCCTCTGCCTTCGACTCAGGTCATGATCTCAGGGTCCTGGGATCGAGCCCCGCATTGGGCTCTCTGCTGAGCAGGGAGCCTGCTTTCCTCTCTCTGCCTGCCTCTCTACCTACTTGTGATCTCTCTCTCTCTCTCTCTGTCAAATAATTAAATAAAAATCTTTTAAAAATAAAAAAAGAACACTCTTTACTGTGTAAAGAGTACTGTGTGAGAGTACTGCTTACTCTCATCCATAATATGCTGTTGTGACCGCACAATCCCACCATCCTTCTTCCTTCTAGTTCAGAATGTTTGCCGAGGATGGACAACAGCCTTGTGTCTTTTGCATCAGGGGGCACCCGTGTCATCTTCCACTATCCATCCTCCGTGTCATTTTCCTACTTCCTCCCCATCTCTGGAGTGATTTGGGTATTCCTTCAGGATCCTTCTTCTAATTTCTTTATTGCTCTTTCATAAGCTTCTGTTTGTGATCTTTTAATATTAGGAGTCAGCTTTTAGCTGGAACAGTGAGTGACAGGTGTCTCCTGGTCTGTTTCTCTCTCCCTCTCCCTCTCTCTGCCTCTCTCGCTCTCACTGTGCTGTTACATAATAATTCTTTTGCAAGAAGCACTCTCAGACACAGACTCTCAGGTATGATTTTTTTTTTTTTTGGTATGTGTTGTTTGTTTTTGGCTCGGAGTGGAGAGGGAATGGGAAAGATGACCTATTTTGTCATGGTGGAAAGAAAGACTGTAAAAAATAAATTCGAACAACAGAGAATGTGTTACATAAAAAAAAAATGGAATATCTAGTGTGCAGAGAAAATACAGAGCCATGATTTTGAAGACAATTTAGTGACCTGGAAATATAGTATAATGTTAAATGAAAAAGCATTTTGATCACTATTTTGTAAATAGTGCATATTTACATATATGTATGGGGAAAATACTGTACATGTATACCAAAATGTTAATAGTGATTTCCTCTGGGTGATGGAATTTTCATTTTTGTACTCTTCTATACATTTTTAAAATTTTTAAGTTTTTACTTTAATTCCAATTAGTTAACATACAGCATTACATTAGTTTCAGTTGCACAATATAGTAATTGAACAATTATTGATTTTAAATCAACTATTATTGATTTTTCTTTTTTTATGTAGAAAAATTATTTTATTTTATTTTATTTTTTAAGATTTTATTTATTTGAGAGAAAGAGAATAAGCGTAAAGCAGGGGGAAGTGGAGGCAGAGTGGGAGGGAGAAGCAGCTTCCCCACTGAGCAAAAAGCCCTATGTGGGACTCAATGCTGGGACCCTGGGATTACTACCTGGCCCACGGCAGACACTTAACCGAACAAGCCACCCAGGCGCCCCTCTTCTATATATTTTTTTAAAGAGAAAGGGATTATATGTAGTTTGGGAGCAAAAATTATTCCTATTTGTAGCCATAACTCTGTCCTCATGGATTTCATTGATATTGTATCTCTGCTGTTACCAATCCAGTGTGTGAAAAGCAGTATCAACACCTGGAAAGCTGTCTTGTTCTTTTTCTTTTTTTTTTTTTTAAGATTTTATTTATTTATTTGACAGAGAGAGAGATCACAAATAGGCAGAGAGGCAGGCAGAGAGAGAGGAGTGAAGCAGGTTTCCTGCTGAGCAGAGAGCCTGATGTGGCTCCAGCCCAGGCCCCTGAGATCATGACCTGAGCTGAAGGCAGAGGCTCAACCCACTGAGCCACCCAGGAGCCCCTTGTTCCTTTTTTAAAATATTATTTTATATTCTCAAGTGCAGTAGTGCAAATAGGTCTACATGTTTTAAATATAGAATTCACAATTGCCACAGCATTCACTTACCAAAAACCTACTCGTGGTGATGTCAAAGACATAGCCATCCGTGCCCCATCTTGTACCATAGCTCAGTTCCTCATTGCCTTACATCCTGTTTGTCAGGTAAAGTGAAATGTCGGCTCCCTGGCCAAGTATCTTGATTGCATTTACCTATTGGTAATGGTAGTATTGAGTTCATATGAAAGTCAGTTCTAGGAAAAATGGAGTAGATTCTCTGTGTGTATGTGTGCCTCTCTGTGCCCTTTCTGTGTGTGTGTGTGTGTGTGTGTGTGTGTGTGTGCGTATAAGAGTGTGTTCTTAGGGATTTGATAGTCTGGGGAAGATGAAAAGTGACTTTTGATGTGGTTTTTTTTATTTTTCTTTGATGATATTTTTAGAACCTTTGAGGGGTACAACTTTTTGAAAAAAATTAGAATAAATTAGCCTTTAAGATTAGGTACTGATCTATGTTACCAGAAGTTAACTTACTGTAAAATAAGTTTCAGACAACTATGCAATAAGAAAATTTTATTAGAAAACTATTTGCAATTGCCAAAGTACAATTATTATCTTCTGAGAATAAGCAAGACAATAATTACCATGCTACCACAATCCTAGTAAAAAACTAGAGTTCTCTAACCCTGATCTGAATGAAGATCTCTGGATCTTAGATCACTTAACCTGAAAAGTAAGAGTTAAGTTACAGGATCAGAGGGTCCCGCACCATTCTTAAAACAGAAAGCATTTTTTAGAAGATTTGTTTATTTATTTGAAAGAGAGAGCG
>JAQQSY010003149.1:0-13178 GCA_028646535.1 Procyon lotor
GGCTCCTGGGTGGCTCAGTGGGTTAAAGCCTCTGCCTTCAGCTCAGGTCATGATCTCAGGGTCCTGGGATCGAGCCCCGCATCGGGCTCTCTGCTCATTGGGGAGCCTGCTTCCCTCTCTCTCTCTCTGCCTGCCTCTCTGCCTATTTGTGATTTCTCTCTCTGTCAAATAAATAAAATAAAATCTTTAAAAAAAAAAAAACAGGAAGGGTATGAAACATTGCTTCACTCGGTATTTTTTTATTGGGAAAAAGCATAAGTGTGCATGATTAAAAATTGGAACAGTAAAAGAGAAGGCGTATGATGCAAAGTCTCTATCAGTCCTAGGTGCCCTAATCAGTTTTTCTTAACTCCTAGATACACTTTTCAGAAAGACATCTACCATAAGTACCAAACAAACAAAACATAAGAAAGAGGAAAGAAGGAAGGGAGCTGGAGGGAGACAGAAGGATAAAGAGAAGGAAGGAAGAGGGGAAGAAATCAGGAAAGGGACAATATGTGGGAAAATTCAGAATAAACTTTTTTTAAAGGTGTTTCAAAAGCCAACATGTTTTTTTTTTAGAATATATGTTAAACATTTGTATCTCAAATGTTCAGCAACCGGTTGCTGTTAAATGAACTGTTAAATGAATATGAAACTGTTTACAAATATTTATAAAATAAATAAATCAGGATCAAGAGTCAGGAGCTTTTTACTTGAGATGTCTTAGGGAAGAGTGACCATGTCATTCAAACCCAAATTAGAGTTCTGGGCCTGCCAAGCATCAGCCTATCGGGATGAGGGAAGAGGAGCTGTGAAGTCAGGATCGCCCTGGACATGTGGCTCTTATATGAAGACACTAGTGGAGGTTCAGAACCTTAGAGATGCCCAGCCTGGACTTACCCCACTGAAAAGTCTGTCTAGGGTAGAAGCACCCAAAGATGGCCGCCGGGAGCGCACACATTTTCTCTCCCGGCATGGTCCTCAGATGTTTGGGATGAAACCGCAGATCCCAGTTCTTTCCAACAACCACTTTGGACTGAATAGCCATGAACGAACCGGCTTCTATTCACTGCCTAAACGAAGACTGACAATATTATATTAACGAGTGGGGAGAGGACAGATCAGTCCATCCAGGTAGGCTACTAAAACACACCTGGGCCTCTCAGTTAAGAGCAGGCTCAAGGTTCTCTGCGGGTGTCTTTCTCTGGGGGTCCCCCCTTTTATCTGCGGTGGAAATGTAGAACATTCGAAAGGATGTAAACTCAAGGGACAATATGTAATTACTTCTTATTGCTTCATCAAAGACCTTCCTGAGTGAACAGGAATATTTTTGGGTGGGAGTAAGCTTGGTAGCTTAAAATTAAACTATTTATTTATGAACAGTTTAGTATCAGTTCAGGGCTTTTTCTTTATATATATATATTTAAATGCTATTGACCACTCACCATGTGAGTGAGTCCTTTCGAGAAGCTTTAAGAAAGGTTACACAATGAGAAGGAATGCTGGGGGCGGAAAGCAAAATGGGAACAAAGAGGGAAGGAAGGAGTTAACTGAGGACAGATGGGACAGGAAAAAGAAGGAGACAAAGGCAGAGAAGCCAAAGCAGGAATGGAAAGAACAAGAGAACAGAGTCCTCTGATGCGGATGTCATGAAAAGCTCTAGCCACACTTGTAAGCCCACATCAAAATTTAGAAATCTGTCCTCACATATAAAATCAAGTGGATGTTTTTCCCATGGGAAAAAAAATGGCACTGTAAATTTGTCGTAATTTCTCAAAATTTTTCTTTTATACCTTTCAAAACCTGAGAGTGGAACTGTTGTTTTTAAGGGCTTTTCCAGCCCAAAGCCTCACCTCTCATCTGCCATCACAATGCCCGGACACTGAGGCTACCTCACAGCCACTGTCCTTATACTGATTGCGGTTCGAGAATCAGCAGGTGAAATTAAGCCCTGGGATCTCCTGATTTACCTCCAACATATAAGCAAGTTAAATTACTGTCATGCTTTCAAATGAGCCTTCCCTAAAAGAGTTTCTGAGTTGAGTGTTCTACTTCCATCTGATTTTAGCAGTGAGTCCCCGAGGATAAAAGCAGTTATTTTTCCTTATCAATGTTAGTGCCATCAGTAGACCCGTCTCCAGGCATGGCCCCACTTGCTGAGCGTGCCTCCTCCCCGCCCCCCGCCCCCGCTCCCGACTTTGGACAGGGAGAACTAAAGGCAAGAAGACCAACTAAAAGAAGAGCAGAGTTCTGGTGTTCAAAGTTCTTTCTCGTTCATTAATTCTGCCAGTATTTACAAACACTTACTATGTGCAGGCTCCAAGTTAGGCAGTGGGGCTACAGTGATGGGGAGATGCTATCCTTGCCTTCCCAGAGCCCAAGAGTCTTTCTCTGAGGTGAGCAGAACAAGTGTTACTAATATGCCCATTAAGAGTTGGGGAAACAGAGGCAAGGGACAGACACAGCTCTGGAACAGGACTGGAGTCTAAGCTCGTCTCTCCTGAGGTCTAAATCCTTGGCTAAGTGTATTCACTGGCTCTCAAACTTTTCTCTTAAACCTGTCTGACAAAAGAAGGCGTTCGCTGACTCCAACCTTGTCCCCCACAGGCTTCCACTCCCCATCTCTAAAACTGGGGAAATGATTTCCATCCTTGTTCCTGCCTCAGAGGCAGAACATTTCTTCACACAACTTTAGACGATTATTAAAATACCGGCAATGCACTGGCTTTAAGACACAATCAGCTCAAGTCTTTAAATCTGCCTTTCCCTAGAGTTGGGTATATAAAAATTAAGACTACAAAAACGTTGCTTTTTTTTTTTTTTTTTTTCATATAAAATGATCAGACCGCTGGGTGTTCAGATGGCGATGCTAGATCTAGATCCCTCCTTGGGGACTTCTGAGTTCACCTGCTTTTCATCCCGGGATCCTTCCCAAAGACAGAGGAGCCCGGAGGGAAACGTGGTTTTCCCTGGGAGCATTTTCTTATTCCTTTGCTCATTTCAGCTGTTCGCAGCAGCTGGGTTTTTTTTAGTGCGCCAAAATGCCCGCTGCCTTGTAAACATACTCTCTAATACCGTGCATTACTCATAGTTTGAAAATCACTTTGACTCCTGAAACATAATTATGTTAATGTCAGATGAGTCAGCAGGAGGACCGCCGCTTCTATGGTAGCTGCACCTCCTGCCGGCCTCTCCACCCCAGCACCGGGGGCTGCAAAAAATAGAAAATAAAAGAGAAACCCCCTTTTGGTGGGAGGGAAGAGAACTTACACTTATGGGTCAAGACATGGCTTCTAAGGAATGGTCAATTTCATTTTCTCGCAATTGAAAAGGAAAGTCGAAGTAAAATAGCTAACCCTAGGTTAATCCATTTATGTAAAGAATAAACAGGAATTTGGAGAGTTTCTCTGAAGATCTGTGATTTTCCCGACGAGTTAAGTTGAGACAGGTCACTCTGGTCAACATACAGTCGTGATTTGTTATTTCCAGGGCTCCCCTCCCAGGCATTTTCACACCCCTGGGAGGTGAGGCTGAGTGGGGAGGTGCTGGACTATGACCCTCACACATCCATAGGAAAGGGGAGGCCAGACCCTTGGTGGGTTCCCGGCGACCCTAGGCTTTGGCACTGTGCCCACTTGGACAGCACGACTCTTTAGACAAGAATTTGTTTTCAGCATCATTTACAACATCTCAATTGTTTCCCCTCCCCTGGCTGCTGGGAAATGAAGAGGAACCAAGCAGCACAGGGTTGGAAGTTTCTATGGTTGACCACAACCCCTACCTCCTTGTGCTCCTAGCCTTGATCAAACCTGCCAGTAATCTGACTGTGCCCTTCTCAGCTAGCCTTACACCCTTCTTGCCCTTCTGAATGCAGAATATCCTCTGAAAAGGCTTCTGGGTTTATTTTTGCACCCATGTCTCATAATAACCCATGTTTTACAGGTGGGAAAACTGAAGTTCAGGGAAGGGGTGTCCTTGTGCAAGGTCGCTTGGTGAGTGGCAGAGCCAGACCCCTGGACCCTAGGCCAAAAACACAATTTTTGTAGATAAGACAAGTAACCAAAATCTGAAAAGAGGCAGCGATTTACCCAAGGTCACACAGCTCCAAAAGGCGCAGAACCAGCTGCCTGATAAGGTCTCCTAACCTTTGGTCCAAGGGCTTTCCCCCTCTAACCTCCTTACTTCCTCACTCTGGACTTACTCTGGTTTAGACACAGAGACAGTCTGCTCACCCCAGGTGGCACGCATCTTACACAGTGGGCACAAAGCATTCTATTCCCAAAGCACAAGACCCCACAAGAGCCAGAGATGTCCAGGAGGAGAATACACAGGAAGGAAGGGGTTAACCAGGTCCTTCCACTTTCCATTATATTACTAATCAATATCACAGATTAACTACCACACTGATCGGTGGTATCTTCAAACTATGGCTTCACCCAGGCTCATTTCAAAGGCGGGGAGGACTTTGTTGCTCAGTGGGGTGCTGACTTGACCCCACCGTTGTCACATAACCTGCGAGGCAAAACGCCCCATCCAACCTAGAGACTCTGCAACACACCAACTCCAGGCCTTCTCAACCCCCCTCCCCAGGACCATTGCTTCGAGTGCCACAAAGCCATCCTGTACCTGGTGCACAGAACTTTCCCACCTTTCCATAGGGCGGCGCCGCCCCTAGCCATAGTGGGTAATCCCCCAGCTGAAGATTTCCTCATCACATCATTTTCTCCTATGACATTTTCCCTGCTTGGCCCCAAAGACAAAGTAAAGTTGAAACTCACTTTTTGGGGTGAGGTGCCGAAAATCCTGAGGAAACTGCGGAGCACCCTATTTAGAGGAGGATTTCTCCTCTTGTTATGTCTTTCCAGCTGGTTCCGTCCAATTTATCCTGGAGGTACGGTTGGTCAACAAAAGCTGACCCCGCCCCTGCCCCCCAAAGAAATCAACAGCTGTTACTATATTGAGTGGCAATATGATGTCATATCATAGGTGACTAACTCACCGAGGCTTCCCTACGAGCCATCATCTAAATATGACAGCCTTCCATCACCCTGACCTTTTCACGGGAGAAAGCTGAGTGAGGGGCTTGATACTGCCTCCCAGGGCTCAAGTTCATGGCTGACCTTCTGTGGCCAGCATTTCTGACTGAGCATGTGAGAACACACGCGCCCACTCCCATACACAGATTCCCTTCCCAGTAGAAGGTCACTTTCATCCAGACAGCTTTCTTCCACTGGCCTGACTTTGAACTTGGTATGTTTAATAATCACAGACATCAGAGAAGAGTTGGGGGGCGCCGTGTATATTTATCCTGGTGAATATCCAAGGTCCTGGGTTAGATACCTTACCTAAAGTTTTTAATGCAATACTCAAAATGCCCTGAGGAAGGCATTCCTTCTAACCTGTGGGGTTAGAGAAACTGAAACCAGAGGGGTTAAGCAACTTGCCCAAAGTTACAGAGCTGGTTGTGGCGGGGTTCAGATTTCAGTCTAAGTCTCTGACTCCACAGTGGACCAAACTAAACGAAAGGTGTGACCACTTCACCTGGATTTTTTAAAAATAGACTTCATTTTGTAAAGCAGTTATAGGTTCACAGAAAAACTGAGCAGAAACTGTAGAGATTCCCCATAGACCCGGTGCCTGCACTGTCAGCATTGCCCACCAGGGTGGTGCTTCCGTTATAATAGATAAACCTACACTAACACCTCATCACCACCCAAAGTCCATAGTTTACAATATGGTTCCCTCTTGGTGTTGAGCATCCTACGGTCATGGATAAAGGCATAATGACAAGGATCCATCATTACGATATCATGCAGACTATTTTCCTGAAAATCCTCTGTGCTCTGCCTATTCATCCCTCCCCTCCCAACCCCCAATAACCATTGATTTTTTTTTATTGTCTGCATAGTTTTGCCTCTTCCGAAACGTCACATAGTTGGAATCATACAGTATGGAGCCTTTTCTGGTTGGTTTGCTTCACTTTGTAATATGCATTTAGGTTTCCTCCATGTCTTTTCGTAGCTTGATGGCTCAATTCTTTTTAGCACTGAATAATATTCTGTTGCCTCTGGGTACCACAGCTCATTTGTTCACTCACCCACAGAATCCCCTGGCTTTGAAAACTTTATTCCGGTGCGGTTAGTGAACCAAAAGAGTCTTCCTCTTTTAGACCCCATTCCCGCCTCCTCACTCTTGCTACCCACACAGCCCTAGCCGGGGAGGGGGACCTTTGGCATCTCTTGTCTATGAATCATTTCAGCAGCCTGGGGACCTGCTATTCCTCCAGGACAAGCTCTAGGGCCGATCTGAGGAGGGCTCCTGCACGCACACGTACCTTAAAGTCGAACGTCCCCTTTCCCTCCCCTGCCGAGTGTACCCATGTCTGCGCTCCAGCCCCAAATATGGTCATTCCTAGTATGTCCCACCGCTTACCACCTGGGTTTCTCTTTTTTTATTCCATCCATTCATCCATCCACCCAATAAGCATTTATTGAGTACGTACTAAATGTCGGTCCTAGATGGCAAGTCCACAGAGGACACTGTGGATTATTTAAGAGAGGTATTACCTAAGGGTTGAAAGATTCCCAAAAACACAATTTTTGTATGTTCTTGAGTGTGTGTTGTGTGTTCCAATCCTTGCAAACAGAGGATTACCTAAGTTTGCAAGGAAGAGGAGTTAACACACCAGAGTGCCCTGTTCCACTGAGAAACAGGGGGGGAGGGTGTGTGTGTGTGGAGCTAAAGTCAAACATAGTGAGTGACTGAAAATCCCCCTGTGAGACCATCTGAATTAATTATCAAATTACATTAATTAAATAATCAAATTACAATATAATTATATTTATTATGTGTAAAATTATAATTATTAAATTATTATTGTTGTTGTTTAAACAACTCTTCTATAGCACTTTCTGGTTTTTAGGACTTAAGTGCATTTACATAAGTGGTAAACTTACTCGTTGCCTGTAAAGGGTATACAGGCTGAAATAAAAATAAAATTTCAAGCAAATTCCTGGAGGGCAGATCTATAACAAGTTATTAAAGTGGAGTTAGGAATAACTAGGGTGCATTCCTGACCAGTGAGAATGAGGTCATGAAGGGTAAGTGCCATAATCCAGTCCAAGCCATTTTACTGGCCCCATCAGGGGCAGGTGCTCAAGGGGGACAGCGTTCCGGGCTGACCCCACTGGCCATTGCTAAGCAGTTACCATGGAGTTGGATTCACCCAGCTTTCACCGTGTTGGGAGTGGGCTGGATGGCTTCTGTCCGATCTTTCCACTCTGTGAGGGGAGCAGCCGTGTAGAATGCCCCACATCTCTCCCCCAACAAAAGCAACACTTCGCTGTGTGTCATCCAGTGAGTCAGAAGCACGGGTGGGAGCAGACCCAAGATCCTTGCTCCTTTCTTCACTGGGGCTGTTTGCTGGAGAAGACAATCCTCCCACATGAGTGGCCAGTCACATTTATGGTTCTTAATGACATTTAATGGAGCTTATGGGATAGGAAAATAATGGGAAGGGAAGGCTGGGAGATAAAAAAAAATCCAAATCTGAAATGACACACCAGCTCCTGACTACTGAAGGTTTAAAAATGGCAATCCAACTCAGCATATCCTTCCATTGGGAAATGGCTCCTAGGTCTGAGGAGGAATCACCCCCTTACCCGACTCGAGATTAGATGGGAGAGAGAAGGAAAGGGGAGGAGGGAAGAGCCAGGGGTCCTCGGGAACTGCATTCTCCAATTTGCCCCTATGATTTCATCTCTCTACATTTCACCGTTTGTTCTCCGTTTCAGCACATATGTGACATATCACAGTTTATCATGCACATTTAATGTCCATTGTCCCCCTGGAGATTTGTCACAGAGCTGTGATCCGTGGAAAGAGCAGTGGGTACAAGGTCAGTTGATTAGGACTCTCTACTTAACAGGCCATGAGAGTCCAAGTAGGTCACCCCACCTGGACCTTCATTCCCTCTGTTAGAGCACAGGGATAGACTGGTTGGCCTGAAGGTAACCTACTGCTCTAAGTTGCCATGCCTGTGTGTCCAGCCCCACAGAGGAAGAAGCTGCTGCCCCCACAGTCCCCCATCCCCCACTAGCTAAGGCCACTGTGATTTCCCCCATCTCCTCCTGAGGCTTTGTCAGAAGCGCACAGGACGTGTTCGGTCAGCGCAGTCCAGAGAACCTGGCTGAACAGAAAAAGCAGCAGACAGGGATTGATCTATCTGTATGACACAGAGAACAAGAGCAGGGGACACACAGAGGAGAGCTCTGTGGTGGCTGGAGACTGGGTCCAAGGGAAGAGGGGTCAGTTTTCAATGTCTCTGAGGGGTGAGCTGCAGGGAAGAAGGTGCTTCTGGTAGGCCTGGCCCATGGACTCCGAGGATGTGGGTCCTCAGAGCCACACTTGGCTCCACCAACCAAGGACCAGTCATGACTGCCAGAAGAGAAGAGTGACAGCAGCTCATCCACACAGACACCGGGATTTTGCTCAAAACTTTGAGAAGCTGTTGTTGACTTAATTTGGTTTTGGCACAAACATGCCATTCCTAGGGGAAATTTTCTGATGCTTTTATGGGGAGGGGATTATGGCAGGAGAAACAAGGTATTTCTTCTGCACTAGGGTGGAGCTGACTGCTGGTGCGCGGGTAAGGATGTTGTAAGCAGGATGGCCTCTCTAGTTTCAGGAGAGGAATCACAGAGTCCAGGGCAGGCCTGGTAGGGCTGGGACTAGAATGAGGGGAGTGAGGTGCCTTGGGTGCAAACCACAAGGAGGCACCGCTCTCAGGGTCTTGAAAGTGAAAGATGGGCATCTCCCCACTTGCTTTAGCCTCCTCTGGGCATTTTCTGGCATGCAGTGGTTACTTGTTCAGAGGCACTGGGCTTGTGCCGTAAGGGAAAACAGGTTGTAGGGGACTCAACATACAAAATAAGACATATGTCACAGCCCACCCACCTTTATGCCCAAAAACATGGACTTGGGGGCTCCCACTGACCTGGGAATGGTTTCCAGCTTCCCACTCCTTAGCTGTGTAACCTAGGCAAACATACTTAATCTTGCTGTGCCTTGATTTCCTTCCTCATCAATATTAAAATAGGGACAGTAACACCTACCTCAGAGAGGAGGTATGAGGATTAAACCAGGGAGACAAGGAGGCTAATGAAAATACCTGCCTCATGGTATACCTCAGCATAGCAAACCTCCTTGTGAGGCTGTCTGTGACAGCGCTGAATGAACTAGTGTCAGACAGGGCTCTTGTCCTGGAAGCTTCCACAGGCAACATTAGCGTCAGAAGAGGGTCTGGAGACCAGTTCACCAATGTCACATCCAGAGTTAAATAACTTGTTACACATTGCATGACTAATAACAGTTTGAATACAGTCAAAAACAGTGATAAATGGGACAAGCTGGCCCAAACTGATGATTACATAAATATTCAAACCACAGGTTTTCCCTACCAACAGACGTATAAGCATATGAGGGGGGCTTGTAAGGGAAGGGGTAGGGAGTCAAGGGCCATGGAAAACTCTCTGACTTTTGGATCAGGATAAGATTCTGGTTAATCAAGGAGGGCTTCCAGGAGGAAGTTCTGGGGCATTCAACAGCCTCCAATGAGGCTCAGTTGCTCCTCTTTTTTTCATCACCATCTCAGCAGTCAGCACTTCTCAGTACAAAGGAGAGAAGATGGGCTCTGACCCCACGGTTGGGTCACTGGAGTCAGCTCTTCAGACCTTTCACGATCCGACGCCTGGTCCCTTTAAGGCATCGAAACTCAGTGAACGTTCTACTGGCGGCCTCGCGGCCTCCGCGAGGCGCGCTGACGTCACCTTTCGGGGAAACGGCTGACGTCAGCGCGTCCTCGGCGAGCGGGGGCGGGGCCGTGACTCACCCGAACCGCGCCCCCCGCCCGCGGCCGAGCGCACGTGAGCGCGCGCCGCACTGGTTTCTAAGTTTAGCTCGGCGGCTCCGATGGGGTCGGACGAGGTAAAGGCGGCCGAGGGGACTAGGTGGGCCGGGGGGCGGCTGTCCCCGTCCCTGTTCGCCCCGCTGGCGGTCCTCCTGGAGGATGAGGGCCCGGCCGGAGGGTGGAGCGCGGGCGCCTCCGGACGTAGCGCCTCAAGGGTCTCCGCGTGCAAGCCGGGGGCCACGGTCGCCTTGCCCCGAGTAGGAGCTCAATAAATGAGCCAGAGTTCCCTTCTGCTCAGCGACTCGGGACTTCCCGGAGAGTTCAGGGTTCTGGAAAGTTCCAGGGTGGACGGGGTGCGGTTTGGGCTGGTCAGAACAGGCGCGGGGCCCGAGGCCGTCGGGGCCCAGCCCTCGGTGCCCACGTGGGGTAATCGCTCAGCGCTTCCGAACTCTGGGAGGAGGGTGGTCGGGCGTTGCAGGTGTCACCATCAACGCTTGCTGGGGGGGCCTCCTGGGACACCCACTTCCGAATTGGGCGTGGCAGTGAGAGGGAAGGTTCCTTACGTGGTGGGAGGGGCGGTGGTCTTTCTAGCTTCAGCCCAGGCTTGGGGGCCTGGAGGTCACCAGATGAGGATCCAATGTCTCAAACGCCGGGCTCTCCGTCTCAAGCCCCCGGCTTACCAAAGTGACCTTCCAGGAAAGACAAAAAAGCCTCATTTTAAAGAAAGTAGCGCCAGACATCTTGTGAAATAGACACTCTCCCGTTCTTTTGTTGGGGGAGGGAAAAGTTCTGGAAAGAAGCGCTGTCAGCGTAAAATGAACTGAGATTTTGACTTTGCAGAGTGGTCGGCTCTGTCACGGTGACCTGCATTCTGTTGTTGGTGTGACATCCTCAGGTTTCACAGGGTTTGTCTCCGTAGGCGGCTTATAAAGCACTGTTCATGAAGCTTTTGACCTTGCTAGATGAAGAGTGTTGGATATTACAGAAGAGTATTAAATAGAATGATAAGCCGGGAAATGTCAAATGGTAATAAGGGAACATTAACTGTTGAGCCGTTAAAATTTTATATTTCAAGTTTTCAGAGGCTGTAACCTTGAGTTTTTCATGTGGTCTTAGAAGTGGTGGAAAGTTAGTTGCGATATAAAGGTACCTTTGCAGATCATGACCTGAATGAAGGACAGAAACCCCTAAATGTGTAATTTTCATTTGTTTTCCAAGAATAACCACATTGGCCTTCCTAAATTGGAGATTTTTCAGATATAGAAACTGCAAGTGTTAAGGGCTTTAACACTGAATGGATACCCATTCAGTATCCATCTTAACAGAGTTTAAAAAGGAGGGACAGTTTAGGATCTAACAAATACATCAGGAAGTATGCATCCTGTTTTATATTGTTCGCATATTGTTTTATATTGTTCCTATAGCAACAGAAGTCTCTTTGTCCTAATACTGTGCAGTTGCTACCACATTTTCCTCAATGTAATGCCTATTTTGGGAGGGACTTAAATGGAGCAGGTGTGAATGATGATGAATCACGTTTACAAACTGAGCTAATTTCCCTTTGTGTAGGTTATTGTTCTGTATGTATATAATATATAAGGACCTTAACATAAATATTCTCACGTTCAGAAATTAAGTTGTTTTAGTCCGGAAATTGAGTTTTTACTTTAAAAATACTTCCCTTGGGATGGGCCACCTGCATCCTGTAGGCAGCCTGTAAGCATTTCTGTAAAGTCTTCCTTGCCCCCAAGTTGTACCTGTTTTCTTAGAGCTACATCTGTTACTCACTAATTGTTCACTATGTTATGATTGTTTGCTTACATGTTTATTTCTCCCACTAGACTAAGCTCTTGGGACATGAACTAGTGTCTGTGTATCTTTGGCATCTAGAATAGTGCTAGCATGTAATAAGAGCTGAATTTTTCATAGTGTTTTGTTTCATTGAATAATGTGGGGTTTCCCAAAGCAGGTTGCAAATTTTGGGAAGGGAGAGGTTTTTTTATAGTTAAGGGGATTGAGCTGCAAACCTCTGTTGTTGCCCTAGGGGATACAGTTTCCTTCTTTTCCAAGCCTGCCGTCCCCCACTCCCACCACCACCACCACCACCACCACGCATGAAAAAGGAGACAAAATAAAACAATCAAACCCTAAATTATTTTGGGATATAAGTAGTGTGGTGTACCTTTAGATTTGAGATGGTAGAACTTTGTCCTGCTCTCTAGGCCGTAACTGTAATCTACACACTGGGTTAGTTAGGTCCTCGTCACAGGGAAGTTAGTCATTATTTGCTTTGTTTTGTTTTAAATAGGTGGGGTGTCTGGGTGGCTTTGTCAGTTGAGCGTCCAACTCATAATTTGGCTCAGGTCATTATCTCAGGGGTTGTGGGATCAAGCCCCATGTCGATCTCTGCACTGGACTTAGAGCCTGCTTGGGATTCTCTCTTCCCCTTTCCTCCCTTTCCTCCCGCCCCCAAATTAGGAATTTTAGAAACTCTCCTTCTTCTGTGGATAGTTAAGATTGGTTGCTAAATGGAATGTTTACACTGAAGTAGATTTGGTTTCTGCACAATACTTCATACCTACCCTGAGAGAAGATTTAAGGATATAAAATAAAGAGATTTAACTTATTTTCTACCTTAAAAGTTACCACGGTCAAAGAAGGGGGAATTTTACTGTCAAACTTTACTAGCCAAAACTCAGCAAGCTGGAATTGTTGCCCCACTTGATTTTACAAAAAGCTGATGAAAAAATAAGTTGCTATCAGAGATCTAATTTTGAAAATACACATGTGGTATGTTACAGTGGTTACTGATATTTTCAGTAATAACCTAATACCTCTGCAAAATCCCAAGTCAGAAGGTCCACATTTTAATATCCACTATGTTTAAGTCAAGAAAGAGTGATATGCAATTGGAAGATTTTTAATAAGATTTTAATTAAGGTTTTAGAAAGTGGTTCAGCTACATTTTCCCATACAAAGAGTTCCGTGCGTGTGATAAAACACAGAAAGTAACTTTCATGACAACAGAAGAAAGAAAACTAGAAAGAAAGACCCACGGGACACTTTGCTATTGGCTAGGTTCAGCTTTGATAATTCCTACTCACGTTCATACCACCCTCCTTGCCAGTTTTAGGCACTGTTTCCCCTGGATTTTTTTCTCAAAGTGGAGTCTTATATAATAATAACAACTTCCATTTGTTGAGTACTGTGTGCCAGGCCCTATGCTCAATGCTTTATGAAATTATTTCAGTTAATGTTACATATGTGTACATCAGAGATTTCTTGTAAA
>JAQQSY010003150.1:0-13178 GCA_028646535.1 Procyon lotor
CAGCTTGCGGATCAGCAGCTCGGTGGACTTCTGGTAGCGCCGGATCTCGCGCAGCGCCACCGTGCCCGGCCGGTAGCGGTGCGGCTTCTTGACGCCGCCCGTGGCCGGCGCGCTCTTGCGGGCCGCCTTGGTGGCCAGCTGCTTGCGCGGGGCCTTGCCACCGGTCGACTTGCGGGCCGTCTGCTTCGTGCGAGCCATAATGTCTTACTGGTTTTATTCGAAGAGTGCAAGGCAGTCATATTTATAGACGTAGCCTTGTCTTGATTGGGCCAGGAGGGTTAGGAACCTCCAGAGTGTGATCTCATTGGCTAGAATTCAATCCTCTTTGCTCCGGTAGACTGTTATGCTAATCTTTCCCCCTTTACTCACCTTTCGGTACTTTTCTGTAATCTTACCGAACGTTTTGCCTTTTAGACCTTTCCTTTAAATTGGTGTCATTTTTGTAAGAGCCATTTTTAAAGTCTTTTCGCCAGCCTGGGATTTATATTTTAACAGGTCCCTTGGAATTAAAAGCACGCCTTCCCTTGAACTAGGTTTCAGCCTACATTTCCAGTTAAGAGTTACTGTAACTCCAATCCCACAGCTAACATTTATTTAGCGGCCTGACACTGTGCTAAGCGCGTTCGTTGCATTACAGTACGACGGTGACTCAAGAAAATATGTAGTTGAAGGAACCAAAAATTGAATTTACATTTACCCAGCTTCGGAACTACGCCGAAGTCGTGTGATTATCATCAGCAACTTGCAGGGTAGAGCCTTCCGCCTTTCCTTAGCTTTTTCACCTTGGAATGCGGTTCCCTCCCCTCAATCCATCAATGGCCAATTAGGTCCTGCAGGCGAAACGCTTGAAGTCAAGGAATGTAAGACCGGAAACGTTAATTTCTCCTTTACAACGGTGAATAGTTCCAAAGAGTCAATTTGCTTATCAGCCAGATTAAAAGCTATAATTAAGTTTCAAAGCAAATAAATTATGTGTTGATTACTGAGGTGCTAACATATTTTCTTCAATAGTTTCATCTAAAAGTTTCACCTAAAAGTTTGATCTTTTCTATTCTCTACAGGAAAATTGAAGATCCTCTGCTTTTTAGTTATTCCATATGCTTTGAAGTATTGCTCAGAATGTCATAAAACAAGTCACGTAAGGTTACCAATGCTTAAAAAGTTGAAGAGTTAATATATAACTTTTAATCATATGCTCATTCTTTTGAAAGAGCATTGCATTCAAACTTTATTTAAAAAAAAGACCTCAAACCTGTGAACACAATCAGGCCTAACAAGCTTAAAACTTAGTTTATGGTATCAATATAAATGACCATCTTCCTGCTGAAGGCAAAAGAAAAATTATTTTGAGGGGATTTCCTGAACACTAAGCAACCTAGAAACTTCTCTTTTTATCTTCAGGAGTTCCCATGGGCAGCGCAGTCTCCTGTTCTAGGGAGACCTTAGATGTCCCGGAAAAGTGTAACAGATGTGAACAGCTGTGGTGATTTTCTAATAATGACTAACATAGAGCACGACTCAGTATTTAAAAATTCTACATACCCTCTCTCATTTAATCCCAACTCTGTGAAATAGACATTATTTTCCTCATTTCACAGATAAAGACACAGTCTCAGAGAAATCATGGCTTGTCCCAGACAAGTAACAAGGCCTGCATGATACCCTAAAGCAAAAGAATGAAATTATAATGGATTTCCAGTTTCATCAGTTTGGGGGCACATTTTTAAAGCACTGAAGAATTTTCCCATCATGCAATCAAACTCCTCAACCTTTCTCAAACTTCCCCACTGAACTATTGCCATCGGAAGAGGAAACTACCACCTACTAGCCCCTACTATGGGCTGGATGGCAGCCCATAGTAGACCACACTGGCGTCACATTTCTTTGCAGTGTTCTTTTTTAATACATGCATTCTTGGCGGTGGCATTCATTTAGATAAGAAAAAGATTCTTGAGCTGTTAGAGAGGAAAAATTTTGTTCTATTCCTCAAGCTTTTTTTTTTTTGGCTGGTCTAAGAATTAAATTGACATGAGACCAATTAACAGGAGAAAATCATATAAGAATATGAGACCCCAGGCAGTCAGGCATTGAGGTTTATATGCTATCCGTGGCTAAGAAAGGGATCAATCAGGGTCTGGGACTGCAAAGGGAGGGAAGACCATTACAAGAAGATAACATGAGTTAATGTTTGGTAAACAAATGTTTGCTGGGCCAATGGGGTATAGAAAGGAATTTCAGCAAACAGACTTTGCTGGGTTCCTCCCCGTCTACCACACCTGGGGCCTTACAGTTGAGTTTTCTAGGGTCACAGATCCCTTCCTAGAGCTCGTCCTCTATCTGAATTCTTTTAAGCTGTTTTTTAAGAAAAACTTTTTTGAGGGGCGCCCGGGTGGCTCAGTGGGTCAGTGGGTTAAAGCCTCTGCCTTTGGCTCAGGTCATGATTTCAGGGTCCTGGGATCGAGCCCCGCATCGGGCTCTCTGCTCAGCGGGGAGCCTGCTTCCCCCCCCTCTCTCTGCCTGCCTCTCTGCCTACTTGTGATCTTTCTCCTCTCTGTCAAATAAATAAATAAAATCTTAAAAAAAAAAAAAAAGAAAACCTTTTTTGAGTCTTCTGTTTCTTAAAAATAATCAGCCTAAAATAATCTACATGCCAAAGAACACCTTTTGGGGGAGCAAAATATATATACAAATATGCAACATATATTCGTATAGAATCCAGCAGTCATGGGATGTATTTTACCTCCATAATATAGAGAATTAGAAAATTCCAAAAGTCTTCTTCTGGCTATCCTCAGAATAGAACAAGTTGTTTCTTACAGATGCGAAGGGCAAGCGTGAAGATTATTTCGAGTTTAAAAAGCAATCAAAACCCAGCCGATTCACCGCCCCCACATCTGCCCAAGAAGAACAGATAGAAGACCTGCTCCAGAAAGAGCTAGTACTTTAGGTCTGCTGCACAGGGAAGAACCTAGCAAGGCCTGTTTGATCAAAGTCCTCTGTGTCCCATTGTTTCCGAGTGGCCCCAGCACACGTGTGTTTACCATACATGGACTCTTTCTCATCCTCCTGTGAATCGTATTCCTTCCCTTTGAAGTCCCAGGCCCTGCTCTTTCTCCTTGGTTCATCTTACCTGTCTTTGGAATTTCCATATCTGTGTGGATTCCTTGTACCTACAGAATTGTGTAAAAGAAAAGTGTAATGTTTGACCGCAGGCACCCCCCCAGGGCTTGAAGTACCCTTAAGATGAGACTTAAGGGTCTCATCTTAAGATCTTTGGTTTGTGGGTTGGGCAGGCCATGTGCCTGATTGCTTTCCATCTTTTTTTTTTTTTAAGATTTTATTTATTTGACAGAGAGAAACACAGCGAGAGAGGGAACATAAGCAGAGGGAATGGTAGCGGGAGAAGCAGGCTTCCTGCCGAGCAGAGAGCCCGATGCGGGGCTCGATCCCAGGACCCTGGGATCATGACCTGAGCCGAAGGCAGACGCTTAACGACTGAGCCACCCAGGCGCCCCTCATCTTTTATTTTAATTTTAATTTTTAAATCACCTACCCGCCCCCCGCGCACCGCCCCCCCCCCCCGCTATGTTTCTGGTTTGTCTTGCTCTCTTTTTTTCCTTTGTTTGTTTTGTTTCTTAAATTCCACCTATGCATGAAATGACGTCTTTCATCTTAGGTGTCCCATAGCCCTGGACCAAATTCAGAAGCCAGGGGCTTTTGACCTTCTTTCCTTAACTTCATTCTGAGACAAAGTCATTCCCTCAACATCTTGCTCACTGGATAAAAACTTCCACCTTTTCCCGTTAGCACTACTCCTTGTCCTGTGCAGTGAGGGCTGGCATAGGGGAGGAAAACCTTTTCCTCAGTCCTCTTAGGGTCCCTGGCTGGGGACTGAAAATTAAACCAACCAAGACAGAACCAACAGCGGAAGAGCACACACAGGTACTTAACGTAAGTTTTAGGTGATGCGGGAACCTTCCTAAGGAAATGAAGATCCAAAGAAACAGTTTGACCTGAGTACTTTTATGCTCGCTGTCTTGAAGGGTAGGCGCGAAATGCGGTAGGTTAAGGAGTATGAGGTAAGTCTAATAAACCAGGGGAGGCGGCAAGTCCTGTTTGTTAGGATTCTTCTGTGGGTCCCTTTGTCTTTAGAGACAAAGATGCTCCTTTCCTCATCTATCCCTCTAGTCATAGGGAGAAGCCACAAAAAGCTTTTATGACCTCTTTTAAGGGAGAAGGCTTCGGAGGGAAGGTGAGAGTGGCCTTCCTGCTTCTATCCCTTTCTCAAGATTTCTTCAGCTTAAAATATTTAATATGCAGGTCCCAAATCCCATCAGTGACAGAATACGCCACCCCTAAATTATGCCATTTGGCTAGTTGATTATTTTAAGCTAAAGGTACATGAAAAATAGCAAGAAGTGTGCTCTGACCTCTGTTTCTTTCCTAAAAACAGGAGACAAAACCCCTACATAGGAGCCACCTGGGTGGCTCAGTGGGTTAAAGTCTCTGCCTTCGGCTCAGGTCATGATCTCAGGGTCCTGGGATGGAGCCCCGCATCGGGCTCTCTGCTCAGCAGGGAGCCTGCTTTCCCCCCTCTTTCTGCCTGCTTGTGATCTCTCCCTCTTTGTCAAATAAAAAAAAAAAAAAAAAAACCCACATGGAAGATGTCTTCCTTATACCAGGAGGAAAACAGCATTCTTTTCACCAAGGATGAGGAGTTGAGGCCAAGAGAAATCTGCACAAAGAAATCTTCATTAAACTAACACTTATCTTCCTACTGATTTTTCCAGCATTAACTGCCTAGCCAAAGCCCTTCCGTCTTGTGACGTTTTCATGATTTGCTATTCTGTCCAATTAGGTCTATAAGCAGTCAACTCTAACTGCTTCTCTGGGTCTTCATTTCCTTATGAGGGCTCCAGTGTCAAAGAAAACTCAGAGTAAAAAAACTTCTACACTTTTCTCCTGTTTAAGCCGTCTCGTGTCAATTTAATTTATCAGGCCGAGCGAAAAAAAATCCAAGCGGGTAGAGGTATAATTTTGCCTCCTCTACTGCAGATTTTAGTTTTCAGGGGTTCAGAACATACTACCCCCAAATATGCCACTTTGGTAGATTTATTATTTTGAGCTGAAGTTAGTTGAAAAACAACAGATATAGGAGGGGCTCTCTGACCTCCCCCTTTCCACCTAAAAGCAGCTCAGAAAAGTTTCCATGAGAAAGTGAAATTACTTGGGGTTTTTTGTTTTTGTTGTTGTTTTAAGTTCAGGCCACAGATGTTAGTATAACACCTACTATGTCTGGTTTATGGGGGAAATTAGGACAGAATGCTCACAATTCAATAAATATATAGCCTGTCTGGAAAAAAGACAAGGAAGGAAGGAAGGGAGGAAGGAAAGAAAGAAGAAATAAAGAAAAAGGCTATTTTTTAAAAAGGTACCTTCTTTCTCAACATTCCTTTCATTTAATTTTTGTAATGAACACCTATTGTGAATCCCAGGGTATTGGTTTAGGCAAGTGATGGTGGTGGCACCATTCAAAGAGCACAGAACAAGGTTTGTCTGGGGAAGAAGGAAGAGAATGGATTCCCTCAGCCCCCATTCGAGTCACACCTTGGAGCTCTGAAGTTTAAGCATTTTGAGATTTTTGAATTTAAAACGACTAAAGAACAAGCAGGAGGATCTCTATGTCTGGAGTCTAGAAGTCTGGATAAAGATATAGTACTGGGATTCGTTGGCATATAGAAGATAGAGCCAGGAGATGAAAAAGGTATATAAGATTTCAGATAATACACATCCCTCGGAAAAAAAAAAGAGAATTCTTTCTGATACAGAAACCACATCTTCTGGTGGATTCTCCGTACAGAAGGCCCTGGTAAAGTATCAAACACGCTATCACTAAAGGACCCCGACTAACTTCATAGGACAGTTCTGGTAATGATTTTCAAAACGGAGATTTCTCCTTGAGAAACCCAGTTCAGCAAACTTTGCTAGCTCCACGTGGGGCGTCCATGGGGACACAATTCGGTCACCGATTTCTGGCTGCAAGCAAGGGTCGATTTTAGCGGATCCGTAGAAACGGGGACACAGAACATCCTTGTCTTCTTTCTGTATTTATCGCTTGTTCAGGCCGAACCGTGCGTTCAGACCGTGCGTCGAATTCACTGACCTCCATGAGAAGGCTTGCAAACACAGTAAAACCAATTTTCCCAGCATCTGATTTCTCCCTGGGGAGGTGAAATTCCACGCCCCCTACCAACAAAACACACTAGACTCAAATTACTGCGATGTCTCCCTCCCCGCGCTCCGCACACACGCCAAGTGCGGAGGCCCTGGCCATGACCTTCTAGGTCGGCCAAAGCGTAGGATCTGCTTTTGTCGCATTTTTATGAAACCGGGCTTCGGAAGCCCGCGCCCCTCCACTAGGGATGAGACCCGGCGCTGGCGCCCTCTTCTCCTCCCAGTCTCTCCACTCGGTTTGCTCTTTCTTGCGTCTTCTCCCACCAGAAAGACCTTTCTTGGCCTAAATTTTATGCCCTGGGGGAGTCCGCAAATGGGGAGAGACAAAAGCGAGAAAGTTTCGGCAGCCGGAAGCCTGCCTGCCGTTGGGATCTGTGTTCTCCCGGGGACGATCGCCAATAGGTTTTGTTAGAGGGAGTCGTGGAGAGCGAGGGGGCGGGGCTGGGGACTCGACAGAGAAGAAATGACGCAATGCCGAGCGGGCGGGGACAATTTGGGGCGGGCTTCCCGCCGCGCGCTTTCTGTTCTCAATCTGGTCCGGCGCTCTTGTATATTAAGGGAGAAGCTACCCTTCGCCTCTCCAGTTGTGCTTTTAAGCGGTAGTCAGTATGTCTGGGAGAGGGAAGGGCGGTAAGGGCCTGGGCAAAGGCGGTGCCAAGCGCCACCGCAAGGTTTTGAGGGACAACATCCAAGGCATCACGAAGCCGGCGATTCGGCGCCTCGCCCGACGTGGAGGAGTCAAGCGGATCTCCGGCCTCATTTACGAGGAGACCCGCGGCGTGCTGAAAGTGTTCCTAGAGAACGTCATTCGGGACGCAGTCACCTACACCGAGCACGCCAAGCGCAAGACGGTCACTGCCATGGATGTGGTCTACGCCCTCAAGCGACAGGGGCGCACCCTGTACGGCTTCGGGGGCTAAGCGGCCGCTAAAGCTCTATGTAGGTTTATGCCAACGGCCCTTTTTAGGGCCAACCATCTAGTCTTAAGAGGAGCTGGATGCTTGGGTAGATACTGGAACCTTGCTTTGGGAGTTGGGCCAGGGTCGGGTAAGGTTCAGTGGGGGCTAATGGTCCCTGAAGCGGTAACCACCCTGAATCCGTCATCGACTAAAAATGTTTTTTATTCGTCCGCTTCCTTATAAGTTTTAAAAGAATGGGTTCCACATCTAAGCAGTTCTTTCCTTTTAATTCTGGGTACATTGACACTTGTGGTTATTGGGCTGTGGAAAGTAGAGATCCCCGAAGGTTAAGTTCTCTAGCTTGCTACATTCGCTTGGGGCAAAGTGGGAAGGCAGCCCAGTAACTTGCAATCCAGAGATGCTGGCTAGGCCCTTTGGTGGTCTTAAGCCTAAGCCTCAATTCATCTGTTTTGGGTTTCACTCCCAACTTCTACAGCAAGAGGGTGGGCACTAGATGGTTTAAGGGCCCTCTTTATAGTGGGCCTTGCTTTGTGATCTGTGTTTCCAAAGGAGTAAGTGGGAGGGCGCCTGGGTGGCTCAGTGGGATAAGCCACTGCCTTTGGCTCGGGTCATGATCTCTGGGTCCTGGGATTGAGCCCTGCATTGGGCTCTCTGCTCAGCAGGGAGCCTGCTTCCCCCTTTCCCTCTGCCTACTTGTGATCTCTCTGTCAAATAATTATTTTTAAGAAATGGAGAAGGAAACAGTTGCAAAGGGATTAGAGACATGAGGGTCTGGACCCACGGAGCACAGAGCCAAAGCCACACAACCCGTGGGCCCAAAGACCAGAACAAGCAAACTTAGCACAGTAAGCAAGAGCACTTAACCACTCATCCACTATCCAACATTCAAGATAAATCTAGGTTATTAGAACAGATGAGCTCATCAGTGCAGTTTTAGAACAAGTTTGGCATATTATCTGCTGAGTACTTTTTTTTTCTTTTTGGATGCCATTACCCAAGGGAGAATTTAAGTCAAAGACCCAGAAGAGAACTATTTCAATGAAAACATTGCAAAGATACATATGCAACTTCTGTAAAAGCTGAGCAAACTTGGATGCCTGGGTGGCTCACCCAGCCAGTTAAGCATCTACCTTCAGCTCAGGTCATGATCCCCGGATCCCTGAGTCGTGGGATGGAGTCCCACCATCCATCCCCTTGCTAAGCGGGGAGCCTGCTTCTCCCTCTGCCTCTGCTGCTCCCCCTACTTGTGCTCTCTCTGACAAATAAATTAAAAACAAAAAACTGAGCAAACTATATAATCTTAACATCACGGAAACAAGTCTTCAGGAAACAGTTGAGATATTTGACTTTTTCTGTTGGGGCCTGTTGTAGAGACCCGGTAGGAATATACCCATCAATACAGAAAGCACAATTTTTGACAAAGCAAAGCAAATTGATCTAGACCAGCGTGGTAAAGAACACAGTAAGCCATTCTCTGCACTATCACTTCTAATTGTCCTGATTTGGATCGGCAGTGCTTATCCTTAAACCTAATTATAGTTTTGTAGTTAATATTTGCAAATAGAAATTTTTTTCAGCATTCTTGGCTTATAATTTTACAGATAAGTTTGTCTTTGTATGTAGTTGAGAGAAAAAATACCGTGTCCGCTCCCCCACAGATAGGTCAGCTCTTACTTAATTGGTCTCCACACTTGGCTGCTCTCATTAGCATCAAACACTTGAAGGTGAACTAGGGGTAAAACATGGGGCTTAGCAATGGAGATGCCAGAAAGCCAAAGGAGGAGAGATTTGCCCTCTCGGAGCTTATCAGAATGGGGAGGAAAAATACATAAAATACATATATACTTACATAAATGGTGCAATAGCACACATAGCACGGGTCCAGCAAGATGAGAAATGTAGACAATCATTACCGTAGGAGTCCTAACGCTACAGAAGTCACTGGTTGCTGGGAAATGGTAAATATTAGCTGTGGAGGTGGGGCTTGTGGCAAGTATCACTGTGTTTCTGTTTGTTTTTTAATTTTAAGGGCAATGAGGATTGAATAGATCTGATCCTCACTGAGCTACTCTAGAGGAGACGTCAGAAGTTCGAGGCGAACTCAGAGAATAATGGAAGGGGGATGGGGATCATGTCCTTTGTCGAAACTAGCGGTTCTCAAAGTGTAGTCTCTAATCTAGACACTTCAGATCAGCTGGGAACTCGTTAGAAACGCACGTTAGAAACGTTAGAAATCTCCAATCCACCCCGGACTTACCGAATGAGAAATTCAAGGGAGTAAGATCTAGCAATTTGTGTATTAACAAACCCTCCCGGTGATTAATGATACCCAGTTTTTCTTTAAATGAAACTCAAGTATTTACATCTGACTATATATTGCCCTAAGTTGTTTACCAGTATGTTAAATTTTGCTTTTTTTGAAGGGAAAAAACACATGCACATAAAAAGCACTGGGTGAATGATCCTAGTAAATTTTCTGTAGTACACAATATTACGGAAGAAAAAGGTAAAACAGCTTATTTCCTCAAAGTATTTGGGGTAACCATAAAAGATGTATGAATGAAAAGTGTAGCCATCTTGTTTTCCTAAATAATAATGGCTTGTGTTTTAATACTATCAAATTTTGTAATCAATGGATACACGTTTCTTTTTTTCTTCTCAAGTTTCTCCAAGCTGTGGTCCTTTACCTATTCATTTGGCATCTTCTTTACAGTGATTTTAACAATGATCCTTGTTCTCATCTTCTCTCCTTCACTAAGTACTATCATATGGCATAACTGAGTCTTCTGTTAGCTCTATCCAGCCTCTGAGTATTGCCAAATTACAGAATACACGTTCTGCATCTTTTTGCATTAATATATAGCTTTTCGTTATTGTTTTTAACCATCTGTAACAGTAAGGAATATATCACTATTTAATCTCTTTAATCTCCGACAAGATAATTTATTTCTCATTTCCACCCCTGAGTGGGTCAGATGCTCTCTGCGAACCAGCCGTGGCTGCCACCTGTGATTTCCTCCCTGGGTGATTTCAGGACTCCCACTAGAATATATATCAATGATTATAGAATCCAGCCTGCTGGTTTACCTCCGCCTGGAAGTAGACCAGCCTACTGGTCTACTTCCAGTAGGCTGGTCTACTTCCTCATGGAAGTAGGGGCACTTAAGTGTCCCACCGGCCAATCAAACCTCACAGTAGACCAATCTGAAGTCTTACCTTCCCTTTCCAGGCTCCCTGCTTGTCAGAATAACTGCATTATCCTTCCAGAAACCCAGGCTAGCTGTTCCTAGCTGTCATCTTTCACTGCATTCTTATTTTCTTCCTTGGAAATCGTTCGCTCTGTACTTCCTATTCTAGCTATTGATGAACGTGTCACTTCTCTACTTGAGCCAAAAGAACTGAGCTATCATTTACACAGAAAGTTACCAGTATATACAAATATGTATGGCTGTATGGAGAATTATAAGGAATTATAAGGAAGGTTTATAAACATTGTGGAATAATTTCTTGGTGTTGGTTTTGTTACATTTGTTGAATTTCTGAATTGGTTGAATTTCATAAAATAAGCATGTATAATTTTCCCCCCAAACAATCACAAGAAAGATAATAGATAGATAGACAGGTAATCTGGGCTATATGAACCATGACAAATCTTAGCATTGCCAAAGTTCAGTTTTCTCATCTTTAGTGTTGCTGAGAATTCCTGTCTTTCACACAGGAATGTTTTAAGGATCAAAGGAGATCTATGTGAAAGATTAAAGCCCTGAAATAATATAAAAAGAAACTAAAGTTGGTGTATTTATTGCCTATTTCACCCAATCTCATTCTTACATGCTCTATAATGAGTTGGGGAAGAGAGTCAGTATAGCCAAAATTTCGAGGAGATGGTAGACAGTGGGTAAAAATGAGGTCTGAACAGGTTGGCAGGGCCGTATTTTTCAGGATTAAAACCAGAAAAATGTAAAATCATCTTAAAGAATCAAATAGATTCCCCAGCTGAGTTGACTGTTATAAAGTGATAATGTATTATTTGAGAATATTCACTTCTTGGTGCGCACAGGTGGCTCAGTTGGTGAAGCGTCTGACTCTTGGTTTTGGCTCAGGTCATGATCTCAGGGTTGTGAGATCAAGCCCCGCTTTGGGGTCTGCACTGGGCATGGAGCTTGCTTAAGACTCTCTCTCTCTCTCTCTCTCCTCCTTCTGGTAGCCCTCTCCTTCTCAAAAAGAAAAAAAAAATCAATTCTTCTATAGAAAGTAAGAAAAATAAATTAAGAGAGAAGAAACTAATTGTTGATAATAAGTAAGCATAGCTTCTGCGACACGTTAACAGAAATAACACGAGGATGGGTGGTAAACAGAGGTATAGGGAGGGATTGGAAGGGCCAAGAACCATGTTGAATATTCATAAGGTACATGAGGTACCCAGTGTTCAAGCCTTAAATCAGCCATCCATTGGTGAGTCCAACTGTGGCCCAATACATCCTCTGCCTGCCACACACAGGGAAATCCATAGCTATGCAGCAGGTTACTGGTGATCGAGTGAGCGTAAATTAGCTTCAGACACCTTCCACCCGCTGAGCCTCCTCGCCCATGCTCCGCTGAATCCTTTTAACTGCAGCACCAGTTGGCAAGGCTGATGGAGCCGGGACAGACTGTGCAAGTCAAGGTTGGACACTGAGTGGCGCTTCTGCCACCGCTGCGCCCACCTCTAAGTGAGTTGACTTCCCCCCTCACCTTCCCCCTCTTCCTTGTTGTAGGTCTTAAATGGTTGCAATAACTGTGTGCTTTGGTATATTTGTCTTCATTTGGCCTATGAGCCTTTGTGTTCAGTGAACTCTAGGACTGCTTGTCTAGTGAGGGAGTGGGAAGCCATGATTCCGGCGAAGTAATTTCTTACCACAATGACTATATTATAGAAGAGGGCTGCAAACAAGGCGGGCAAAGACACCACCATGGCGTTGCGACCATCCAGATACCCTCCAAGGCAGATGGGATCCTGGCTCTAGGGAGCATATCCAGTTCCTGCAATAAGGCCGCCTTTGGAGTGAGACAGCATCGTGACTCAGTAATGGCAGTCCCTGAGGTCACCTGCCTGCATGTTCCTCTCCAACTTTCTTTCTTTTTTAAAATTTTATTTATTTATTTGACAGAGAGAGAGAGAGAGACAGCAAGAGAGGGAACACAAGCGGGGGGGATGTGAGAGGGAGAAACAGGCTCCCCACTGAGCAAGGAGCCTGACGTGGGGCTGGATTCCAGGACCCTGAGATCACGACCTGAGCCAAAGGCAGACGCTTAACAACTGAGCCACCCAGGTGCCCCCTCCCCAACTTTCTGACTGCAGTTTGGCTTCCTGTATAGGTTTGCTTGCAGGGAGCTAGTGAGTGAATCAGTGCCACTTCTCATCAGAAATTAGGAGCACGATTTCTAGAACCACACTCTTCAGGTTAGGGTCTTCACCATTTACTAACAGTGAGAGCTTGGGGAAATTCCTTAATCTCTGAACCTCATTTTCTTTATTAGTCGCATTGGGAGGGAAAGAATACCGTGTCAGGGTTTTATGTGGATAACATAAATTCATATGTACAAAGCACTGCTTTGTGACTGGCACTCACTAAATGCTACTACCTATTAATGATAACAATTATTATTGGGGTTTATGCATTTGTCCCTTCAGAGTCTGGTCAGTGGGATCTAGGTCCTCAGAGCCTCCTACGCCCAACCTACCAACAAAATGAAATTTCTCAGTCTATAGAGCCAGGGACCGGGCTGGAATGGGCTGAGCAAGGGCCCAAGAGGTCATTCTGATGACCCAAATGGCCACCGGCCCTTCATTTCCTTTTCTGCAGCTTTGCAATGCCAAGGAAATGTAACAATAAACTCTCAAAGAGAGCTAAACACAAAAACCAAGTAGCAAAGGAAGAGAGGAAGGGAAAAAGAGCAATCGAAGGAACAGAAACCTGAAATCAAAACCTGGCTGAGAAAACTTACTCAGAAGCTCAAAGTTGAGCCCAGAGCAGGGGCCCC
>JAQQSY010003151.1:0-13177 GCA_028646535.1 Procyon lotor
TTTCTTGGTCACATACTCTTTTAATCCTTGCCGATCTTGGAAGCTCTTTATCTCTCCATCTATTTTGAATGTCAGCCTTGCTGGATAAAGTATTCTTGACTGCACGTTCTTCTCGTTTAATGCCCTGAATACATCATGCCAGCCCTTTCTGGCTTGCCAGGTTTCTGTGGACAGGTCTGACGTTATTCTAATGGGTCTTCCTCCATATGTAAGGAATCTCTTCCCCCTAGCTGCCCTCAGGATCTCTTGTCTAAAATTATAATTTGCAAATTTTACTATGATGTGTCTCGCTGATTTTCTAGACTCGTCAATCTTGGCAGGTGTCCTTTCTGCCTCTAGGACATGAACACTTGTTCCATTCCCCAGATTGGGGACATTTTCATTCAGAATTTGGTCAGCTATATCTTCTAATCTTCTGTCTTTCCCTACCCACTCTGGGATTCCAATAATTCTGAAGTTGGAACATATGGTGTCATTTATTTCCATAAGTCTCTTCTCGTGATTCCTGAGCAGTTTGCTCCAGCTCTCCTCCTGACCTTTCTTCTCTACCATTTTATCCTCTGGATCACTAATTCTATCCTCTGTCTCTGTAAATCTAGTTGTTAAACTATTTAGATTGGATTGGATCTCACTGATAGCACTTCTTACATCGGCTATACTGGTTCTCATTTCTGCCCTTAGAGATTTTATGTTGTCATTAATGTTTTTCTCCATCCTAGGCATTGCCTGGATAATTGTCAGCCTGAATTCCCTTTCTGACATACTGTTTATGTGCATGTCTAATAGTTCTGAGGGAGAGGGCGCAGTCTCTGGGTTTTTCCTCTGTTGGGTGTTCCTCCTACTAGTCATTTTAATGAGAAGTGAATGAGAGGATGTATAGCTGGATATTTCGCCCACTATCCAGGCAGGGTGCACTCTCTCCACTGCTGTCTTCTGCTCCCGTAGAAGTCCAGAAGTGAAAAATCTTGCTCCTCAGGCTGATTTCATGGGTGTTCACCGTGTTCTGGTAGATATCCAGCTCACTTTTGGGGACAGGTTGCAACAGGATCTCCTACTTCTCTGCCACTGAAAGTTAATGCCTTCTACAGTATGAAAAGACATGAGACGGTTTGGTAGAAAGGGTGAGAACTGGAATAATAGTTTCTTCTCCTCACTGGAAGCTTGGGAAATCATTCACTTAGCCTCTGATCCTCAATTTCTTCAATTCTAAGTTGAAGATTATAATACTTTCTGAACATAAATATTTTATTCATGTTTTATTTAAAAAGGGTGGTTAAGAAACATGTTCAGATGGATCAGTTACCAATGAAGTTCTTTATGGGCCTTTGTCTCAAAATCTCCCATTTCCCACTTCCCTTTTCCTCACACAATTCTAAGTGTGTGAATTGCCTCCCCTGCCTCACACAATGAAGTTATAGGGAAGAAGTGTACAGTCATGGACTGTATGTTTGTGTCCCTCAGAAATTCGTATGTTGAGATCATAATCCCCAACATGATGATGCTAGGAAGTGGGTTTTGGGAGGTGATGATTGGGATTAGTGCCCTTGTCAAAGCTGCATTGAGCTCCCTTGTCACTTCTGCCATGTGAGGTCACAGTGAGAAGACCAGGAAGGAAGGGGTTTCTCCAGACACGAAATCCTGGTGGCATTATCTTGGACTTCCCAGCCTCTAAACTGTGAGAAGTAAGTGTCTGTTTTTTATAAGGCACTCAGTCTGTGCCATCTTGTGATAGCAGCCTGAATGGACTAAGACAATCTTGGTCTTGCTATTATTTTATAAAAAAATCTAATCCAGGAAAAAACAAAAAAATAATTTAGCAGTGCATGTGGCACATCCTTTAATAGTGGTTCCACAGATGTTGCCCTGCATTTCAACTGCAAGAGAAAAACTGCCTCATGTTAATACAATTCTGAAGGTGTTGAAGAGCAGCCCACTTGTTGCTATTTTGTGCTGCAATGAATAATAATGCTATGAACATGTATGTACAAATCTTTGAGTAGACACATGTTTACCTTTCTTTTGGGTAGACTCCTAGATGTGGAAATACCAATCTGCTTTCCAAGAGGACTACTATTATTTTTCTACATCCTTGCTAATGTTTGTTATTGTCTGGCTTTTTTAATATAGCTATTCTAGGGGATGTGAAGTAGTATATTACTGTTGTCTTACCTTTTATTTCCCTAATAACAACATGGTGTTGATCATCTTCTCATGTGTTTATTAGTCCTTCATATATCTTGCCAAAATATCTATTCAATATTTTGCTTTTTTTTTTTTTTTTTAAGAGAGAGAGAGAGAGAGTGAGCACACACATGAGCAGGGGTGGGGGACAGAGGGTGAGACAGAGAGAATCTTAATCAGGCTCCATGCCTAGTGTGGACCTTGAGCTCACAACCTGAGATCATGACTCTGAGCTGGGCTTGAACTCACAATCCTGAGATCATAACCTGAGCTGAAATCAAGTCAGATGCTTAACTGATTGAGCCACCCAGGTGCCCCTACATTTTGCCCATTTTTAAAAATTTAAATTCAGTTAATTAACATACAGTGTATTATTAATTTCAGAGGTAAAGTTTTGTGATTCATCAGTTGCATATAACACCCAGTGCACATTACATCAAGTGCCCTCCTTAATGCCTATCACCCAATTACCTCATATACCCCACATCCCCTCCAGCAACTCTCAGTTTGTTTCCTATGATTAAAAGTATTTTGAGATACTTGGGTGGCTCAGTCAGTTAAACATCTAACTTCGGCTCAGGTCATGAGTCCAGGGTCCTAGAATCAAGTCCTGCATTGGGCTCCTTGCTCAGGGAGGAACCTGCTTCTCCTCTCCTTCTGTGTGCTTGCTACGCTCTCTCTCTGACAAATAAATAAATAAAATCTTTGGGGGGGAAGCATATTTTATAGTTTGTCTCCCTCTCTGATTTTGTCTTATTTTGTTTTTCTCTCCCTTCCTCTATGATCCTCTGTCTTGTTTTTTATATTCCACAGATGAGTGATATCATATCATAACTGTCTTTCTCTGATTGACTTGTTTCACTTAGCGTAATACCCTCTGGTTCCATCCATGTGATTTCATGGGGTAAAATTTTATTTTTTGATGAATGCATAGTATTCTGTTGTATATATACACCATATCTTCTTTATCCATTCACTTGTCAATGGACATCTGAGCTCTTTCCATAGTTTGACTATTGTGGACACTGCTGCTCTTAACATTGGGGTGCAGGTGCCCATTTGAATGACTGTTTGTATTCTTTGAGTAGATAACTAGTAGGGCAATTACTGGGTCTTAAGATAGCTCCATTTTCAAATTTTAAAGTAACCTCCATACTGTTTTCCAGAGTGGCTCCACCAGCTTGCATTCCCACCAACAGTGTAAGAAGGTTCCCCCTTTTCATCACCCTTGCCAACACCTGTCATTTCCTGACATTAATTTTAGCCATTCTGACTGATGTGAGGTGAAATCTCATTGTGGTTTTTATTTGTATTTCTCCAATGCCCAGCGATGTGGAGCATTTTTTCATGTGTCTGTTGGCCATTTCTGTGTCTTCTTTGGAGAAATCTCTGTTCATGTCTCCTGTCCATTTCTTTATTAGATTGCTTGTTTTGGGGGTGTTGAGTGTGAAAAGTTCTTTATAGATTTAGATTACTAGCCCCTTATCTGATAAAACATTTGCAAATATCTTCTCCCATTCTGTTGGTTGTCTTTTCATTCCACTGTTTCCTTTGCTGAGCAAAAGCTGCTTATTTGGATGGAGTCTCAGTAGTTCACTATGTATGGCCTTCTGACCTGTGTGAAGTGGTATCTCACTGTGGTTTTGATTTGTGTTTTGCTGATGCTGAGTGACGTTGAGCATTTTTTTTCATGTGTCTGTTGGCCATTTGTATGTCTTCTTTGCAGAAATGTCTGTGCATGTCTTCTGCCCATTTCTTGACTTGATTATTTTTTAGGGTGTTGAGTTTGGTGAGTTCTTTCTTTTTTTAAGATTTTATTTGTTTGAGGGGAGGGGGGAGAGTGAGCACCAGGAGGGTCAGAGGAAGAAGATCCCCACTGAGCCTAATGCGATGAGAGGCTCAATCCCAGGCCCCTGGGATCATGACCTGGGACGAAGGCTGATGCTTAACCCTGAGCCACCCAGGCCCCCCTGATAAGCTCTTCATATATTTTGATTACTAGCCGCTTATCTGATAGGACATTTGCAAATATCTTCTCCCATTCTGTTGGCTGTCTTTTGGTTTTGTCCAAGATTTCCTTTGCTGTCCTAAAGCTTTTGATCTGGATGAAATCCCAATAGTTCATTTTTGGCTTTGTTTCCCTTGCCTTTGGAGTCGGGTCTAGCTAGAATTTGCTGCGGCCAAGGATACAGAGGTTGTTGCCTGTGTTCTCCTCTAGGATTTTGATGGATTCCTGTCTCACATTTAGGTCATTCTTCCATTCTGAATGTTTTGTGTATGGTGTAAGAATGTGGTCCAATTTCATTCTTCTGCATGTCTCTGTCCAATTTTCCTTACACCATTTGTTGAATGGATCTATTTTCCTTTGGGCCTTCTTTCTTGCTCTATGAAAGATCAGTTGACCATAGAGTTGGGGGTCCATTTCTGGGTTCTCTATTCTGTTCCATTGATCTATGTGTCTGTTTTGGTGCCAGTGCCATACAGTCTTGATGATCACATCTTTGTAATAGAGCTTGAAGTCTGGAACTGTGATGCCACCAGCTTTGATTTTCTTTGGCAACATTCCTTTGGCTTTCCAGGGGTCTTTTCTGCTTCCATACAAATTTTAGGATTATTTGTTCAGCTCTGTGAAAAAAGTTGATGGTATTTTACAGGGATTGCTTTGAATGTATAGATCGCTTTAGGTAGCACGGACATTTCAACAATATTTGTTCTTCCAGTATGTGAACATGGAACATTTTTCCATTTCTTTGTGTTTTCCTCAATGTCTTTCATGAATGTTCTTTTTTTTTTTTTTAAAGATTTTATTTATTTGACAGAGAGAAACACAACTAGAGAGGGAACACAAGCAGAGGGAATGGTAGCAGGAGAAGCAGGCTCCCTGCTGAGCAAAGAGCCGAGTATAGATCCTTTGCTCCTCTGTTAGGTTTGTTCCTAGGTATCTTATGGGTTTTTTCACAATTGTAAATGGGATTGATTCCTTAATTTCTCTTTCTTCTGTTTCATTGTTAGTGTGTGGAAATGCAACTGATTTCTGTGCATTGATTTTATATCCTGCCACTTTGCTGAATTCCTGTATGGGTTCTAACAATTTTGGGGTGGAGTCTTTCAGGTTTTCCACATAGCATATCAAGTCATCTGCTAAGAGGGGGAGTTTGAATCTTTGCTGATTCAGGTGCTTTACATTTTGTTGTCTGATTGCTGAGGTTAGGACTTCCCGTTTTGATGCAGAAAGGATGCTATACTTTGTCAAATGCTTTTTTCTCATCTATTGAGAGGATCATACAGTTCTTGTCCTTTCTTTTATTAATGTGGTATATCACATTGACTGATTTGCAGATGTTGAACCATGCTTGCAGCCAAGGAATAAATCCCACTTGGTCATGGTGAATAGTCCTTTAAATGTACTGTTGGATCCTATTGGCTAGTATCTTGGTGAGAATTTTTGCATCCATGTTCATCAGGGATACTAGTCTAATTCTCCTTTTTGGAGGGGTCTTTGGTTTGGGCATCAAGGTAATGCTGGCCTTATAGTAAGAGTTTGGGAGGGTTCCTTCCATTTTTATTTTTTAAAACTGCTTCGGAAGCATAGGTATTGGACTTCAGTTCTTTTATTTCCTCAGAAAAGGATTCCCTAGTGTCTTCTATGCTTTTCTCAAGCCCAGCCTGTATCTTTATCATCATTTTGAATTCTAGTTCTGTTATCTCACTTGTATACTGATAAGGTCCCTGGCAATCAGTACTGCTTCTTGTTCTCATGCTTGAGGTCAGCATTTCCATCTTGCTATTCTGTCCAGAGAATAGATGAATGAGACAACAAAATGCTAAAATGGCAAGAGCAAATACCCCAGAGAAATATATACTAAACAGATCAGAAGAGACCAAAACTGCAAAAGAAAAAAAAAGAATATAATCATCAGATAGTTGAACCATCCAGAGCAATATATTGGATCACTGGACCCTGTGTGTATTTTGGTCTGTTTGTTAGAAGAAACTGCATCTCAAAATTGTAAAGAAAGAAAAAATTTATATATATACAAAAATAAAATTAAATACATTGAAAGGATAGAATGTAAGTGTAAAAATGAAAATCAAAAAAGACTTAAGAGGTTGATTAAATGAGAAATTGAGAAACGAAGGAGAAAAATTTTAAACTTTAAGACTAAAGAATCATGGGCACAAAAAAAGTGGATTTTAATATGCCATTTTCAGCTAATACTGGAGATTTGCAGTTCTTTGTGATCTGCAAATTTGATCTTAGCTGGAAGTTCTTGCTGATCTTCTAGGGGAGGGACCTGCTGGAGTGATTCTCAGGTGTCTTTGCCTCCAGCTGAACTGCAGGGCCCTTCCCAGGCAGGCTAAGTAAGGGGTTCTGGATTGGTCTTTGGGGCTTCTGTTCCCTTGAAGGCTCTCCACGTGCAGCTCTAGTGGATGAGAATGAAATGGCAGGCTCTCAATCTCCAGCCTCCAAGGAGATAGCTTGAGAGCTCAGGGCCCCACTCCTTATTGCACCCTCAGAGAAAAGCCACAATCACTCCTGTCTCCCTGGTCTCCATCTGCTCTCTGTGCTCTCCCAGCCTGTGAATCAGCATTTCTGTCTCAGACAGGCAACCCCATTTTGAGTCTCTAAACCCTGCAGACTCCTGTGGTGTGTTTCGCCCCACTCCTCCCAGGGGAGAATAGGAGTGGCTCGCCAGTTCTGCCATTTGTTGGGCCCCTGCACAGAAAGCAGTGGTCCAACTGTGTGGTGGTTTTTGGTTCATGGCAACCCCAAGCTGAGACCTCACTCCTGGGCTCACTGATTGCAGCTGGCTTCCCCACTCCAATGCCTGGGAGCTCTGCTGCACTCAGGCACCCCCTGTCTTCCTGTGACCCCAAGGATCCTGAGACCACATTGTCCCACCAAGTGTTCCACCCCCGCTTAGCACCCTGAGCGACATCCCTTACCGGAGGAGTCTTCTAAAACTTCCAATATTGTGCTTTGCTGCTCTATCACTTTCTGGTAGCCAGCTTATAGAGGCCACCCCCACCCTGTCCCTGCCCCCGTGGTTTATCTTCCCATATATTACCTCGGATTCACTTCTCTGCACCTCCTACTTTGCAGAAAGTGGTCACTTTTTCTATTTGTAGAGTTGCACCTATTCTTTTCTTTGATCTCTGGTTGAGTTCACAGGTGTTCAGAAGGATTTAATAACTATCTAGATGAATTCCTAGGACCAGACAAAACCAAGGTCTCCTAATCCTCCACAATGGGACTCCTTCCTCTCAACTCTAGGACCTTTGTCCCTCTAAGATATTCTTGAAACTTTCCCAGCATTTCCACATCTTTCGTTAATTGAAGGGTGCACTAAATTGTGCATTCACAGCTCATCCCCCCCCCCTTTTTTTACCAAGTGCTTTGCCCAAAAATGGTGACATGAAACAAAAACCTGTAAATTCACAATATACCTTTTTGGGAGCATTCTTTATCTCTGTTACCCTGACATAGGTCCTAAAGTAGTACCAAGTTAATAACCTTCCCATTTACATATTTATATGGACTCATACTCTACGTGTCATTTGTAAAAATCTTTCCCTAACTTGTTAGAACTGGTCTCTCTAAATTACTCCCTACTCTCTAAATGGTCTCTCTAAAATTACTCCCTACAGTTCTGTAAGTGTGTGACCTGTTTTGATATATAATCATACATTGTCTACTTTTACTGCCAGATATGTATGATTTCTGAAGGACAATGTGAGCTACTTGAGGTCATTTACCAACCTTGTGTTGTAACACAAACAATGTGCTAGCACATAAATATTGAAAACCTGCATTCTCCTTTTTCCTGAATCCAAGAATCTCTTAGCTTCTTGACAAGGATATCTTTGGACTTTGTGATAGTACAATCCATGAATTTATCCTTTGCATCCATAAGAGCTGTTTTTGATCACTTTTCCTGGTTTTACCTAGACTAAGAAATGTCCATGTAACCCTCTCACTGGGTTTGCCTTAGATCTATATGTATCCACTTTTTTTCTATGGCATCCTTGCTGGCACAAAAATATGAGGTAATGCAGAATCTAGAGGTGTTAGTCAAAGCTTCAGGTGGCAAATATCTAATGCTTTGGAGATGGAGGCCAGGAAACTTGGAAAGCCCTGTTGAACTCCCAAGGACTGTGGTGAAAAGATTGAGTTGTCTATATCTGGTGAAAAATTTAAGGAGGCACCCAGATCTCAGTAATTTGGATAAATAATATCTTAATGCAGTACTAAAAAATAATAAAATTAATGTAGATAAAACCCATGGTAAGCAAAATATCCACATTTTAGATTGGACAGTGCTTTGGATTCGAGTGACAAAATCCTTGTCACTATTATTTGAAATTCTGACTTGGTATCCTTCTCCAATATTTTTTTTAAAGATTTGTTTATTTATTTGAGAGAGAGCTTATTGGGGAGGGGCAGAGGGAGAAGGAGAGAGAATCTGAAGCAGACTCCTTGCTGAGCAGAGAGCTGATACGGGACTCCATCTCACCACCCTGAGATCACAACGCAAACTAAAATCGGGAAGCTGACACTCATCCAACTGTGCCACTCAGGCATCTCTCCAATATTCTTGAACTTCTTTCAGCAAAATGATATCTCATTTCCTACTTTACTGAATGGCTATATCACAAAGGCAGGAAATAACTTGCATCAGTGAGGACATGGAGAAAGGGGAAATCCTTTCCAATGGTGTTAATGTAAAGGTAGAGTCTTTGGAAAGCAGTTTGGCATTTCAACTTGTAGGTGTCTACCAAAAAGAAAGGAAAAGCTATGTGCCTTCAATGACTTGGTCGTGAATGTTCATAGCAGTATCATTCAGAGTAGCTAAAAGTAGAAGCTATGGGTTAAGAAGACAACAAAGCATATGGAAGGAGTCGTGTTTGAGCCTGGCACATATTGACTATATAGCTGGAAACAGCTAGCTCTTATATAATTAATATGTTTAAGGGGTGTCTGGGTGGCTCAGTCACTTAAGCGTCTGCCTTTGGCTCAGGTCATGATCTCAGGGTCGGGTGGGCTCCCTGCTCAGCGAGGATTCTGCTTCTCCCTCTCACTCTCCCCCTCCCACCTGCTTATGCTTTTTCTCTCTCTCTATGTCCCTCCCTTGCCCTCTCTCAAATAAATAAATAAAATCCTTAAAAAATTAATGTTTAAAGAAGCAAATCTTACAGTGATTTAGTGTTATTCTAATGTTTTTTTTTAATTAACATATAATGTATTATTTGCCCCAGGGGTATGCATCAGTGAATCATCAGGCTTACACATTTCACAGCACTCACCATAGCACACACCCTCCCCAATGTCCATAACCCAGCCACCCTATCCCTACCCCCTCAGCCCCCAGAAACCCCCAGTTGTTTCATGAGATTAAGAGTCTCTTATGGTTTGCCTCCCTCCTGATCCAATTTTGTTTCATTTTTTCCTCCCTACCCCCCCAGGAACCCCACCCTATCTCTCCAATTCCTCATATCATAAATATCATATGATAATTGTCTTTCTCTGATTGACTTATTTCACTTAGTATAATACCCTCTAGTTTCATCCACCTCATTGCCAATGGCAAGATTTCGGGTTTTTTGATGGCTGCCTGGTATTCCATTGTGTATATCTACCACATATTCTTTATCCATTCATCTGTTGATGGACATTTCTAGGTTATTTCCATAGTTTGGCTATTGTGGATATTGCTGCTATAAACATTCGGGTGCATGTGCCCCTTCAGATCACTATGTTTGTATCTTTAGGGTAAATACCTAGTAGTGTGATTGCTGGGTCATAGCGTCACTCTATTTTCAAGTTTTGAGGAACCTCCATACTGTTTTCCAGGGTGGCTGCACAAGCCTGCATTCCGACCAACAGTGTAGGAGGATTCCTCTTTCTCTGCATCTTCACCAACATCTGTCATTTCCTAACTTGTTAATTTTAGCCATTCTTTTTTTTTTTCAAATACTTTTATTTTATTTTTTCAGTGTTCCAAGATTCATTGTTCATGTACCACACCCAGCGCTCCAGCAATACCTGCCCTCTTCAATATCCACCACCAGGCTCGCCCAACACCCCACTATCTCCCCTCCAAAACCCTCAGTCTGTTGCTCAGAGTCTACAGTCTCTCATGATTCATCTCCCCCTCCAATTTACCCCAATTCAGCCTTCCTTTCCTTCTCACAATGTCCTCCATGTTTTTCCTTAAGCTCGACACATAAGTGAAACCACATGATAATTGACTCTCTTCACCTGACTTATTTCACTCAGCATAATCTCTTCTAGTCTTGTTCATGTTGGTACAAAAGTTAGCTATACATCCTTTCTGATAGAGGCATCATATTCCATTGTATATATGGACCATATCTTCTTTATCCATTCATCTGTTGAAGGGCATCTTGGCTCTTTCCACAGTTTGGCGATTGTGGCCTTTGCTGCTATGAACATTGGGGTCCATGTGGCCCTTCTTTGTACTGCATCTGCTTCTTTGGGGTAAATACCCGGTAGTGCAATTGCAGGGTCATAGAATAGCTTTATTTTTAATTTCTTGAGGAATTTCTACACTGTTTTCCAGAGTGGCTGCACCAACATGCATTCTCACCAACAATGTAAGAGGCTTCCTATTCTGACTGGTGTGAGGTGGTATCTCACTGTGGTATTGATTTGTAATTCCCTGATGCTGAGTGATGTTGAGCACTTTTTCATGTGTCTGTTGGCCATTTGGATGTTTTCTTTGCAGAAATGTCTGTTCATGTCTTCTGCCCAATTCTTGATTGGATTATTTGTTTTTTGGGTGTTGAGTTTGAGAAGTTCTTTATAGATTTTGGATACTAGCTCTTCATCTGATACGTCATTTGCAATAATCTTCTCCCATTTTGTCAGTTGTCTTCTGGTTTTCTTGACTGTTTCTTTTTTTTCCCCCAAATATGTTTTTTATTTTTTCAGTGTTACAAGATTTATTCTTGTTCATGTACCACACCCAGTGCTCCATGCAATACATGCCCTCTTCAATACCCACCACCAGGCTCGCCCAACCTCCCACGCCTACCCCTCCTAAACCCTCAGTTTGTTGCTCAGATTCCACAGTCTCTCATGGTTCATCTCCCCCTCTGATTCCCCCCATTCACCTTTCCTTCTTTCTCACAATGCCCTCCATGTTTTTCTGTATGCTCAGCACATAAGTGAAACCATAAGATAATTGGCTCTCCCTGCTTGACTTATTTCACTCCACATAATCTCTTCCAGTCCCATCCATGTTGATATAAAAGTTGGATATTTGTGAAAGCGTTTGATCTTGATGAAGTCCCAATTGTTCATTTTTCCCTTGCTTCCCTTGCCTTTGGCTATCTTTCTAGGAAAAAGTTGCTGCACCTGAGAATGAAGAGATTGCTGCCTGTGTTCTTCTCTAGGATTTTGATGGAGTCATGTCTCACATTGTGGTCTTTCATCCACATGGTTCTATTTCTAAGGGCTCAGGAGAAACTGACCTTCCGGTGTCTTAGTGGAATGGCGATGAAGCAGACAGAACTGAGTCGTGTAAAATCAAAGACTCAATTTCAACCCACTTCAACCCTAATGCGAAATTACAAGCTAAAAGAGGAGTGTTAAGGATTTTTTAGTTCTAGAGTGAGACAGAGCAGGTTCAGAATCGGTGTGCTAACACCGACTAGTTGTCCAGGGGAAATTTCCTTTCCTCTCTACAATCCTTGATTTCTCAGTTATGAAAGAGCGCCTAACTCAACAGGGTTTTGCTAATCATAAAGGAGATAATGCATATGTAATTGTAAAGGCAATATCTTGCGTACAGAAGGTGTCAATATATATTTACTTTTAAGTACAATATTTCCTTCCCTCAACCCCACAGAAACTTCATTTGAAAAGAAATAAGGAGAAAGGAGAGCAAAAGGAAGGTCTCCCTCCAGACATGTGTCACCTCCTAAGCCCACAGGTGTGTAAGTTAGGAGCCCCTGGAAGAAAGGAGTTCAGGAAGGCAGGAGGCAGTATACCAGGAGCAGCCCCAGGAGAGAAGAAATGCTTTCCCAAAACAAGGATCACAGCCCTTTATGTCCTGTGTAAAGCTGCAGCTCAGGAAAAACATTAGGTGTGTATCTTAAGAAAGATAAGACTTTATCTTGGTCAATGGAGGTCAAGGCACCCAAGACAGCCAGCAGCCCCAAGCTGGGCACAAACACACAGAGATATGCCAGCGGCTCTGCAGAATCTGATGGGTGGCCGCAACCACACCGCCACACCCCTATGGGCCCACACTGACTGCCCTGCCTCCACTCAGCCAGCCTTACTACCAGACCCATGAGAGACGTGAGCAGACAAAAATCCAGGAGCAGCAATCAGCAGTTGGAAAGGCTAACTCAAAAATATCCTCCTCCCAAGCGCTACAAATACCATAGAGGCCTGCTTAGGACAAACTCCACAGGAAACAAGCAAGGCTTATATAAGGCCCATGTATCTGTACCAAATGACAGCAAGGAAAACACAAATTAATGCTGAGGGTACAATAGCTCGCAATGGGAAGACTCAATTAGTGGTGATGGCAGTTTTCAATGACTTTTTAAAAATCACGCAATCCTCAGCAACATTCCCACACCTCTTGTCATGATATTTTATTAACTTATTTGAGAAATGGTGGTGTGGTTGTGAGAAAAGTATATCAGCAGAAAAACAGTCATTTTTGCCTGAGTCAGATCATGAGCATGAAACTGATGAGAACGAGATCATGTCTCTTTGATTTTATTTAAATGTCTATTTAAAATGGTGGCTCTTCAATAAACGGTGTTGGGCCAATTTCTTATGGGTTAGAAACAAATAGTTTTCTTCCAACATAAGGGAAATAAAGATGGGATTTATGAATGCATGAAAATACTTGTGATAGCAACACTCAAAGCCAGACATAAAAACTAGAAGCCTAAAACCGAAAATGAAATGTCAACCCACTACCTAAAAATTAAACCTTATATAGGAAGAAAGGCC
>JAQQSY010003153.1:0-13176 GCA_028646535.1 Procyon lotor
TAATGGTGAGGGCAATTTTAAGAGGCAACCCTTGTTAGAGCATTGGATGAGATGATAACCTGAACTGGGCACTGGCTTTGGGGTTAGGTTGACTTAGGTTCAAAAGTCAGCTCTACTACTAAAAGAGGGAACTGTGAGTGTGATGTTCATCTTCATATGTCAACTTGGCTAGACTATAGTCCCCAGTTAATCAACCAAACACTAGCCTAGGTGTTGCTGTGAAGGTATTTTGCAGATAATCAATCTACTTTAAAGAAGGAAGATTATACTGGATAATTTGGGTGAGCCTGATTCAATAATCTGAAAAGCCTGAGGAGTCTAACTTGAGTTCAAACCCAAGAGTCCCAGCCTGCCTTTCTAATAGCCTGCCCTATGACTTTGGATTTGCCTTGCCAGCCCTCATAATTGCATAAACCAATTATTTGCTGGATTTACCTACCCTCCTCACCTCACTTCCATTTCACAGAAATGGTCCTGAGACACTCCAATATTCAGAGAACAGGAAGCGAGGAAGAGCCAGCAAAAAAAGAGCTAAATGTACAGCTAATGAGGCAGGAGGAAAATCAAGAGAAATGGTACCACACAACTTAAGTGAAGAAAGCCTTTCAATAGAAAAGAATGGCAGTTGAGTCTAATGCTGTTGATAAATGGAGTAAGAGTAGGACTAAGAACTGACCCCTACATGGGGGTCAGCAAGAGCTACTTCAATGAAGAGGTAGGGGGCAAAAGCTTGATTGTCATGGGTTCAAGAAATAATGGGAGGCCAAGAAGTATGAACAGTGGGTAAGGAGAACTCTTATAAGGAGTTTTGCTGGTAAGGGGAGCAAAGCATTAGGGCAGTAGTTGGAGGGTGATGTCAGGCCAAAGGATGGCTTTTTAAGATGAAAGATACTGAAGAATGTCTGGATGCTAATGGCCATGATCTGGTAGAGGGCAAATCTGATAATGTTAGAGAGAGGGGATAAGTAAAAGAGTGATGTTCGTAACTAGGTGAGAAGGAGAAGAGTCAGTACACAAGGGAAGGGAATGGCTATGGGCAAAAGCAAGGGAGGCACACCAGTTATAAGAGGCATGGAGGCTGTGCACATGTCGATAAGTGTGTTTGCAGGCGAGTTCATTTTTGGATGGCTCTGCTTTCTGAGTGAGACTCCCCTTCAGGCTGTTCTTTGACAGAACAGAAGACATTGACTAGAGCCTCCAATAACTTTGGTAGGTTTTCTGGGGTTTAGTAAATAATCTCTATTTGTTAATTATGCAAAAGATGTTCAGACTATAAATAATTTCCCTCTCCATTCCAACACCCATTCCTATCACTGATGTCTCCTTTTATTGCATTGTCCAGAACTGTTGTGATCAGGTTAAATGATAATGACTTCTAGCCAGCATCCTTGACTCATTTCTGAAATTAATGGAAAAGCTTCTAGTGTTGCCCCGCTGAGTGCAATATAGCTGCTGTTTGGGTAAAGAGCTCCTTTTTCAAATCACAAAAAGTATTCTATTTCTAAAGTTTTAAACTGGAAACATATTTGTGATTTTTATCCAATACTTTCTAGGTATCTATTGATTGCATAATTTTTCTTATTTAAGTTGCTGGTAAACAGATAATTTTATTCTCTAAAGAATTTACTTGACTTCATCTTAAATATTAAGAAATACCCAACTGTAGGGGCTCTGGAAATGGATTTTAAGTTAAAAAAAAAAAACCATGTTATTGTCCAATTGATCAAGATGTTTTGTTGTGTATTCTCTCTGGGAAGCCCCTAGGAAGAAGAAATCTAACTACTGAGGCTGGAATCTATCTGAAAGCCTAGTTTGTTATGCAGGCTGCATCCTCCCTGCATGGCTCGGTCCAATCTCATTACAGAGAAAATTATGAATTAACAGCAGTTGATGAAGAGATTAAATTCCATTTTTTTCTCCTGCTGGCTCTAAGGCATGAAACTATTACAGCTCTTTCTCTGTATTCAGCAGACCATCTTCACATTTCTTATTTTGTGATTAGCCATCCTCCCATCAAGAGAGAGAGAAAAAAATTTGAAAACTCTCTAAAGAAAAAATTAATATTAGAGAGAGGAAATGGAGAGCAACTTGGCATTGATCCATTGCTTTTAAACAAGTCAATATTAAACAAACACCAACCCTATTTTCCTCTTTGCATACAATTCTCAATTAAGATATACCTGCCATTCAAAGGTGCTCTTCAAATGAGCCATTGCTCTATTACTCCTGCACTGTTTCAGTAAGTACATTTGCATCCTAGCTCTTTTGCAGTGTTGATTCAAAGTTAATGACTTGAGATTACAGCTACTGACATAAAGACCTTCTCTTCTAGAACAGGAAAGCACCGTTTAAGCTTCTCCCTTCTTTGTCTATCACACAGGACAGTTTAATGCGGGGCTGTAAGGAATGGAGAGACCGATGCTGCCTGAGCCTCTGTACTCTTCTGAGTTTGTCGCGTCGCTATGGAAAGACAGCTGTGCTCTGAGGCTTCCCTGGAGCCTCACCAATCCAATTCTCTGTTTTACAGTGTCTGTGATGCGTGCATCCCAAGGCTCTGCATATGAAGCATAATTAAAACAGGCTTTCCTCCTAGAAGCCAGAATGTCCTTTCTATTGCCAGTTCTTAGAACCACAGGGACAGGTCTCAGGATGCTAATCCCTCTACAAACTGTTAATCCTGCTCTACAGAGTCTGAGAATACTTAAGAGATTCATACCCAGGGCACAACATTATTGTATTCAACACAAGACACAGGGAAAAGTAAAAAATAGGTCTTAAGTGTCCTCTGTGTTTTAAATACATTCCAACATGAACTGGAAATAAAGTGTGTCTAAAAACATGGAGCTGATGTTCATAAATTCACAAGTCCACTCATTCCTTTAATTTTAGGAAAACTGACCTAAAGAGTAGCAGTTGCCAATTATATCATTTAATAAATATTCTAAACCACAGAAATGCACACAAATAGTGTGCACACACTATTGCACCAGGTGCACTTCTGTGATCTTACCTGAACTTATGTTCTAGCAAAGGCCCATATGTCTCTATTTGAAAATCATCAACCCTGTAGAACTGTGGAAGTGCTGTGATTTTCTCTTTAGTGGCACCGCCTGCCACTAAAGCACCAGGATCAGGCGCTGCCTGCTTTGTAGTAGAATGACCCTTAGAAAAGCAGCTGAAAGTGATGGAGCACCAACAGACATCCTATCCGTTTACGGGAGTCAGCAGGATGCTATAGTCAAGAGCAGGAGGCCTAGGGACATGCTATATAGCTTGGATTCCTACCTCTGTTGTTTTCCTGCTGTGTGACTTTGGCAAGTTTCTTAGAAGCCTCTCTTTTTTCATCTACAATACGGCAATAATGGTAGTACTCGCTTCATAGGTTTATGAGGAGTGTCTTATATAGTTATAGTTATGATACGGATGATTGATAGATAGGTACATAGATACATAAGTAGGTAAACAGATATATAGTTATGAGGATTGTCCTCTGTTGTGTGGCAAAAAGCAAGCACTCAGTGAGGGCCATGATGATCATGACTGGACTGATATAGTCCTGAACTACAGACCTATTAGGGGAAATGTTAGGGAAGCAAGCTGGAGTGTTTCATGCTAATTTCATTTTTAACAGTACTTGCTTTGTAGGGTTATGAGGAATGTCTTCTCTAGTGTCTGGCGCTAAGTAAATATACAATGAGTAACATGAGAATGATGAGGATGATGCCTTTGATGATGATGATTTGACTGATACAGTCCTGAAGAGTAGGCATATTGGGGGAAATTTTAGTAAAGCAAGTTGGAGTCTTTCAAGATACTTTCATTTTTTCTTCAAAGATGTATGTTTGGCTAAAGCCCTTATCTAAGGTTGTCATCAAATGGAATAACCACTCTTTTCACTTAACCATAAATGACAGTTACTCCGCATCCATACTCAGAGATCTAGCCCTCTACTTTCTTTGGGATCCTCTTACCTTTTATGATCCTTTTATTTGATTTGCAAGAACAATGATAGCATGTTGGGGTGCTGGGAGTGCTATCACACATGGAATTAAACAATATGTTAAAAAGATTATTCATCACAATCAAATGGGATTTATTCCAGGGATGTAAGAATGTTTTAATATACCTACAAATCAATCAATGTGATACATCACTTTAACAAAATGAAGGGTAAAAATCATATGATCATCTCAATAGATGCAGAAAAGGCATCTGACAAAAGTCAACATCTGCTCATAATAAAAACTCTCAACAAAGTGGGTATAGAGGGAACATACCTCAACACAGTGAAGGCCATACATGAAAAACCTACAGCTAACATCATACTCATCGATGAAGAATTAAGAGCTTTCCCTTTAAGATCAGGAACTGGATAAGGATATGCACTCTCACACTTTTAGTCAACATAATACTGGAAGTCCTAGCCATAGCAATCAAATAATAAAAATAAATAAAAAGCATCCAAATTGTTAGGAAAGAAGGAAAACTGTCATTATTTGGAGATGACACTGATGTAACATATAGAAAATCCTAAAGACTCCACCAGAAAACTACTAGAAGCAATAAATGAATTTAGTAAATTTGTGGAATACAAAATTAATGCACTGAAATCAGCTGTATTTCTATACACTAATAATAAAGTAGTAGAAAGAGAAATTTTTAAAAATTCCATTTATAATTGCTTCAAAAAGAATAAAATACCTAGGAATAAACTTAATAAAGAGATAAAAGACCTATACTCCAAAAACTATAAAACATTGATGAAAGAATTAAAGATGACACAAACAAATAAAAGGATATTCCATGCTCATGGATTGGAAGAATTAATAATGTTAAATGACCTTACTAACCAAAGTGATCTACAGGTTCAATGCAATCTCTATCAAAATCCTAACAGCAAAAAACCAATCTGATTAAAAGTGGTCAGAGGACTTGAATAGACATTTCTTCAAAGACGACATACAGATGGCCAACACACTCATGAAAAAATTAAACATCACTAATCCTTCGGGAAATGCAAACTGAAACCACAATATCACCTTATAACTGTCAGAATGGCTAGAATCAAAAAGATAAGAAGTAACAAGAGTTGACAAAAATGGGGAGAAAAGGGAACTCTCATGTACTTTTGGTGGGAATGAAAATTGGTGAAGCCACTCTGGAAATCAATATGGAGGTTCCTTAAAAAACTAAAAACAGGGGCGCCTGGGTGGCTCAGTCATTAAACGTCTGCCTTCGGCTCAGGTCATGATCCCAGAGTCCTGGGATCGAGCCCCACATCGGGCTCCCTGCTCAGCAGGAAGCCTGCTTCTCCCGCTACCATTCCCTCTGCTTGTGTTCCCTCTCTCGCTGTGTTTCTCTCTGTCAAATAAATAAAATCTTAAAAAAAAAAACAAAACTAAAAACAGAAGTACTATCTGACTCAGTAATTCCACTACTGGGTATTTAACTCCTAAAAACAAAAACACTAATTCAAATAGCTATAACACCCCTAAGTTTATTGCAGCACTATTTTCAATAGCCAAGATATGGAAGCAACGCAAGTGTCTATCAATAGATAAATAGATTAAAAACACGTGGTGAATATATATATAATGGAATATTAATTGTAAAAAAGAATAAGAGCTTTCCATTTACAATAATATGGGTGATCTAGGGGTGCCTGGGTGGCTCAGTTGTTAAGTGTCTGCCTTTGGCTGAGGTCATGATCCCAGGGTCCTGGGATCGAGCCCCACATCAGGCTCCATGTTCAGCAAGAGGCCTGCTTCTCCTTCTCCCACTCACCCTGCTTGTATTTCCTCTCTCACTGTCCCTCTCTCTCTCTGTGTGTCAAATAAATAAATAAAATCTTTAAAAAAAAAATAAAACAAAATCTTTAAAAAAAAATATGGGTGACCTAGGGGGTATTATGCTAAGTGAATTAAGTCAGTCAGAGAAAGACAAGTACCATAGGATTTCACTCAATATGGGGAATTTAAGAAACAAAACAAATGAATAAAAGAACAAAAGCATAAACAGACCTACAAATACAAAGAATAAACTGATGGTTGCCAGAGGGGAGGGTGGTGAGGGCTTAGACAGCATGGTAAAGGGGAATAAGACATACAGGCTTGCAGTTATGGAATAAATAATTCAGGAGGATAAACGGTGTAGCATAGGGAACATGGTCAATGTTATTTATTTTTTTTTAAAGATTTTATTTATTTATTCGACAGAAAGAGAGATCACAAGTAGGCAGAGAGGCAGGCAGAGAAAGAGGGGGAAGCAGGCTCCCCGCTGAGCAGAGAGCCTGACGCGGGGCTCAATCCCAGGACCCTGAGATCATGACCCGAGCCGAAGGCAGAGGCTTTAACCCACTGAGCCACCCAGGTGCCCCGGTCAATGTTATTTTAATAGTGTTGCATGGTGACAGACGGTACTGACACTTTTGCTGAGCACAGTGTAAGGTACATACTTGTCAAACCACTATAATGTAACATTGTGTGTCAACTATATTTCAATAAAATAATATATGTGTATGAATTGCATATCTACCAGTCAGCATAGTGAAGGGATTAGAGCTGTATCCACATCAGGCTGCAAATTCCTTCAAGATGGAGATCACAGCTATTTTATTATATGTCTTATTTGCCTACTCCCAGCTCTCAAGAAGTGTATGCCCTATAAAGGCTCATCAATGTGATAACCCCATGGATTTTTATAGATAAGTTTATGTTTCCATTACTTTTTTTAAACCTTTTGATTCATCTCCTGAAGAGTTAACTCAGTACTCACCGTAAGTTCCAGGATAAGTAACTCCCTCAACTAGTTTTACACCATCCCACTAGAAAGGTCAACATTCAAACTACCACATTTCTAGGCGATAAAGAGATACAAAAGTCTGGCAGTTTATTTAAATAGGCTGAAGAATCATTTGCAAAATGGACTTGAAGTCAAACATCCTGTTTTCTGTTTTTTATGTTTCTGTGATAATCAGCAAACACACTGCTCTTGGCTTCACTGTTTTCAGTTTCATTACCCCTGAGCCTGTTACCCTCTCTGTCCTCCTTCATTCCGGAATATGTGTGTATCTCTGGTGCACCCATGTAGAGTGGAAGGGTGGAGGGAAATGGGATAAGTAATAAGGGAACACTTCTGGGAGCACTAGTGCTGTACACTCCGTTACCTCTCGTTCCCTTAAGTCAGTGCCGCCAGGGACAGAGGAAACACTTTAACTGCTGAGTTTGCTGGGGTAGGAAACCCAGATCTCCATGGAGCTGTGCTGCCCAGATATATCTGCTTCTCGGCACACAAAAGTAAAATGACTCTTTCATAAGGCCCCTTCTCTATGATAAACCCCTTAAAAAATAACAAAGATTCTCTGACCTCATGATTAATCCACTCCACGCCCAATCTTCTACACTCTATTTTCTAAACCACCAGCAAAGGTCATTGGTAGTAATGTCATTCATTCATTCAACAGATTCTTATCACAAGCCCACAGGGTAGCATGATGAAGAGGTTAGAACACTAATTCTGAAGCCAGACAAATTGTCTTTGTATCCCAGTTCTGACACTTTAAACTATGTGATCCAGGGAAAGTGTCCTAACCTCATGGATCTCAGTTTCCTCATCTCTAAAACATAACAGTTTCTGCCTTTGTACCAACAGTTCTCTCTTCCTGGAATATTCCTCCTCCAAAGAAGCCCATGGTTAACTTGGCCAACTCCTTTAAGACCTTGATCAAATTTCATTTCATGGGATAAGTAATAAGGGAACACTTCTGGGAACACTAGTGCTGTACACTCTGTGCTGTACACTCCGTTACCTCTCGTTCCCTTTAAGTCAGCGCCGCCAGGGGCAGAGGAAACACTTTAATTGCTGAGTTTGCTGGGGTACCTGATTTAAACTTTCAACCACCCCTGTCCCCATCCCCATCCTCCTAATGCCTCTTACTCTATATTTTTAATTTTCCCCTGAGCACTCGAGACATTCTGACATGCTAAGTACTTTATTTATTATATCTTTTGCTTGTTGTCATTTTCCTGCTAGAGAGATCCCACAGGGTAGAGATCTTTGTTTACTATGTATCTCAAGCATCTAGAATAGTACCTAGCACATAGTTGGTACCATTAGTAATTTCTGAATGAAAGAATGTTCTATAATGTGAGGAAAGGAGCATCAAAGAGTGGGTTTATTTGAAGAAACATGACCTTTTTGGTCACTTGAGTAATCAGAGGCTCACCAAAACATAAACATTTAAAAAAAATTTAATTAGGGGCACTTGGATGGCTGAGTCGTTGAGCATCTGCCTTCTGCTCGGGTCATGATCCCAGGGTCCTGGGATCAAGCCCTGCATCAGGCAGGAAGCCCGCAGCAGGAAGGAAGCCCGGAAGGAAGGAAGCCCGCTTCTCACTCTCCCACTTCCCCTGCTTGTGTTCCCTCTCTCACTGTGTCTCTCTCTGTCAAATAAATAAACAAAATCTTTAAAAAAATAAGTAATAAAAATAAAAAATTAATCATAATACATATACCTTATTCATTCGTCCCTTCATAATCATGTTAATTGTGAAATACATACATATATTTCCTCAAGAGTTTCAGAAACTTGCAGAAAGTGAGGTACTAAGAAATACCAAAGCCCAGGGCCTATGGACTAAAGCCCTTTGGACTGTGTGCTTTTCCCACCCACCACATAACGTAGTAGGATAACAAAAATATACAGACAACTTTATTTTTAGACTGGTGAAAGGTGTGATTCCCCATATGAAACCTTAGTTTACTTGTTTTTTTTCACTCTAGATGAGTGTATTAAATTTAATGAGATATTTGAAAGAAAGTCTAAGCATAAGTCTAAATCATAACTAACCTAGAGGACACTTAGCATTGGATCGTTTAAAACAACATGTAGCTCAGTTAGTTAGTTATAGACTGGAAAAGCTTCCTTCTTAACTATAGTTCCCCCCCCCATAATTTGTATTGAAGACAGGTAATCAATAATGTCAAAAACACTTGGCTTCAGGAAGTCAGAGTGTAGCTGTAATAGGGACTTTGCTTCCATAGCTGCATGTTGTATTAATTGCAATATAGCCACAATGTTGGCTTTTTTTTTTTTTTCAACTGCTCCATGAAGCTGACAATCTGCAAAGGATTTAATATGGGAAAGCTAATCTTTTACCTTTATAGGTGAGCATTTTTGACAGTCAAGTAAAGCTATGCTAATAGCTATAAAGCTAATAGCTAAAAGCTATAGCTAAAGCTATTATTTACCAAAAATAAGTACATTTTTCAGTTAACTGAAAAATCAGGTAACTGATTTTTCTTGTTTCTCTGAAAAACTGGAGATAATCTTCCAGCACTTGAAAAGCTCAAGTATTTGCTCTTCCTGTATCCCTAGCAACAATACAATAGTAGGTAGAATCCAAAAAGTCAGTCTAGAATAAATGTGTAAAATTACACCAGGAAGACTACCTCATACCCATTAGGATGACTATTATCAAAACAAAGAAAAAGGGCATCTGGGTGGCTAAGTCGGTTAAGCAACTGCCTTTGGCTCAGGTCATGATCCTGGGGTCCTGGGATAAAGCCCCACAATGGGCTCCTTGATCAGCAAGAGCCTGCTTCTCCCTCTCCTTGGCCTGCTGTTCCCGCTGCTTGTACTCTGTGTCAAATAAATAAAATCTTAAAAAAAAATGAATCAGGAAGGAATAGAAAATTTGAACAGACTCATAACAAGCAGTGAAATTAAACCAGTAATTAAAAAGCTCCAACAAACAAAAATCCAAGACTTGATTCCTGCACAGGTGAATTCTACCAAACACTTAAAGAAGAGTTAATACCTATCCTTCCCAAACTATTACAAAAAATAGAAGAGGAAGGAAAACTTCCAAATTCATTCTATGAGGCCAGCATTACCCTGATACCAAAACCAGATAAAGACACAACAACAAAAAGAAAACCAAAGGTCAATATGTCTGATGAACACAGATGCAAAGATCCTCAACAGAATATTAGCAAATCCAACAATACATTACAAAAAGTCATTCACCATGATCAAATGGGATCTATTCCAGGGATGTAAGGATGGTTCAATTAAATAAAAACAAAAAACCAGAAATCTACAAGTGTTAGCAAGTATGTAGAAAAATTAGAATTCATGTACGCTCTTGCTGGGAATGTAAAACGTTACAGCCATTATAGAAAACCATAGAGCAGTCCCTCAAAAAATTAAAAGTAGAATTATCGTGTGATCCAGCAATTTCACTTCTGGGTATATACTCAAAAGAAGTGAAAGCAGCATCTCAATAAGATATTGGCACATAATGTTCCTATCAGCATTATTCACAATAATGAAAACATGGAAACAACCCAAGTACCTATCAATGAATGTATGAATTAGTAAAATGTGGTATATACATATGACAGAATATTATCAGCCTCAAAAATGAAGGAAATTCTGACATATGCTACAACATGGATGACCCTTGAGGACATTATGATAGGTGAAATAAGCCAGTCAAAAAAGACAAATACTGTATGATTCCATTTATATGAGTACTTAGAGCAGTCAAAATCATAAAGACAGAAAGTAGGATAGTGGTTGTATAAGGCTGGGGGGTGGGAAATGGGGAGTCATGGCTTAATGGACATAAAATTTAAATTTTTGCAACATGAAAAGAGCTCTAGAGATAGGTGGTGGTGATAGTAGCACAAGAATATGAATATACATATTTCCACTGAACTTAAAACTGGTTCAGATAGAAACCTTATGTGTATTTTACCACAATAAAAAAAATAGAAAATAAAATTTATTTCAGGAGGAGAGGAATCAACCTGCTCCACTTTCTTACTCTGTAATGCTCTGTCCAACAACTATAATTAATGAGCTCAGTTTGTGAGAGGCTAATGCCTCTGAGGCCCGGGTGATTAGTGTGATCATTAGGTGGACAGTGAGCCCCAGTCTCTTACAGCCACCAATAGTGTCCTTCCCCTTAACTGCTGTTCTCACAGTGAGTGTGCTCCTGATTATAAGCAGGAACAAGAGAATGTGTCTGCATATTCATGATCTGTACATATATCCCTCTAATACTGTCACTTTAAATATATTTTAAAAAAGAAGAGTGTTTATTTATATAGCACATTGGGCTCCACTAGTGAATATGTTATTGTGATTATGGGTTTTATTGGGATGATAAAGATTTTTAAATTCTCTTCCTATTACCTTTTTTCTCTTAACTAGTTACAAAATTGCTGTTATGTAACTGAATGCATATATTTATTAACCTTCTTTTCCACCCCCAAATCCACTTAAGATGATAACAAAAGAATAAAAAAGGAATAAACTCATAGCAATAAAAAGACTAAGAGGGGACCCTTGAATGGATTAGGGATTCTAACAAATTTCTGAAAGAAAGTAGACTGGTTGGTAAAACATGGTGGAGAAAGCTTTACCCATGAATATTCTTGTGGGGGCTTTGTTAGGGGAAGATGTCCAGGGAGTCTCCAGCCTCGGATTCAGCAGATGTAAAGGCTACAAATAAAAAGGGGGCTGAAAACAGGAGTGAAGGAGATTTACTGAGAGTCTGACAGGAAAGAACTATCAATGGCTGCACTCCCCTACCACGTTAATTAGCATAATATTTGCAAGCGCTGAATATGGGAGTCAAGAAGCATTTTGTAATATCAAACAATTTATATTGCTTCCAAATTAGCATTTCTGTGGAACTAAATATAATATATATGGAAATATATACTAATTCTTTATATTAGATATTGGCTACTAGATGGATCTTGAAAACAAAAATTGCAAATGATTTATTTAAAACATTTAATGGTATGTAACTAAAATTTCAAAACAAGTTAAACTTCAGATTTTAAAATTTATTTGATTATCCTCCATTTTTATTTCTTGGAATCATTACCTTCAATAGAACACAAATTATCTAAAAATTCTGACTACGATATAATCAGTGTGTGTGCTAAAATGAAGGCAAGAAAACTCAATTTAGGGGAATACTATATATATATAATTTTTTGCAGGGATATGCAAAAAATAACTGAACCAAGTCACCTTTGATATCTATTGTCTTTCAGTCATATGGAAACCAGGGCTTTACATGTATTTTTCAATTTAACTGTTATGAAGGTATATATGCAAGACAAGAGAGAGCATATTTTATTTAAAGGTGTAATGGGTCAGTATATAACCTTTAGATATTTAGATGCATAGTGTATAGGCTTCCATTTGTATTCTTGCCCTGGGCCACAAATATTAGAAACCAACCTTCAAAGAGGCATAAAACAAGATTACCTGGGAGTCAAATCAATCCACTCAGAGAATCTCGTGGATGCAGCTATGATGGGGGTGAGTGTAAAGGGGTATCAGAGCATAAGGAAGGGCACAGACAGTGCCTTCCACTCCTTTATCTCTAGTACAAAGATTCTATAAATGTTTGGCGAATAAGTAAATGAACGTATGTGAGCATGCATGAGGTATTTATACACATAAATACAAGTAATAAAGCAACAAATATTAGAAACATTATAAAAAGCCATAAAAGGACAGAGCAGGGGCGCCTGGGTGGCTCAGTCATTTAGCATCTGCCTTCAGCTCAGGTCATGATCCCAGGGTCCTGGGATGGAGCCCCGCATCGGGCTCCCTGCTTGGCAGGAAGCCTGCTTCTCCTGCTACCATTCCCTCTGCTTGTGTTTCCTCTCTCGCTGTGTTTCTCTCTGTCAAATAAATAAAATCTTTAAAAAAAAAAAAAGGACAGAGCAATAGATAGCATCAGTCACTTGTCTTAACATGGTTGTAGAAAACACTCATGACCCACAGCGAATATTATTCTCTATGGGGAAAAGCTCTCAGCATTTCCCCTGAGATCAGGAACACGGCAGGGATGCCCACTATCTCCACTGCTATTCAACATAGTGCTAGAAGTCCTAGCCTCAGCAATCAGACAACAAAAAGAAATCAAAGGCATCCAAACTGGCAAAGAAGAAGTCAAACTCTCACTCTTTGCAGATGATATGACACTTTATGTGGAAAATCCAAAAGACGCCACTCCAAGACTGCTAGAACTCATCCAGGAATTCAGTCAAGTATCAGGATATAAAATTAATACACAGAAATCAGTTGCATTTCTATATACCAACAGTAAAACAGAAGAAAGAGAAATTAAGGAGTTGATCCCATTT